>JAMKCH010004042.1:0-43315 GCA_023653785.1 Ophioderma brevispina
ATCTTACAAACCAAGACACACAAAAAGTGCTGGAAATTGAAGTCAATCTCTAAAGTAAAACGCAATATGGGGTAACAGCTTACCTCCGGAAAGAGCAATGTCTTGGCTCTTTCTATAGCACCAGACTCTTGTAAGCCCACCATGCCCCCTGGGCAGAGAAAGTATCTGAGATTTAGTCTCGTCATTTGAGCCAACTGTAAAAGCTTGTTCATATCTAAAAGAGCAGAAAGAAGGGTTTGAAAATGAAGCAACAAAATGTGATTCCATTAATGTTGAGTTTCTATAATGTCCAAATGTCAATCTAACTGGTTGCGGCACACAACAATCACATACCACAACCCACACCACAAGCCCATCAATGCATGCCAACCCATGTATGCCAATCACACATGTAACACACACCAATTTAAAGACCATTTTCTTCTTAACCATCAACACCACTTTCTTCACATTTTGAGCACTGTTCAATCATTACTTAGCATAGCCACATAAAGCACAGCCCATGTAAGATTTCATTTGCTCACAAAAAAAAAAATGAATAAGCAATGACAAATTTTGGTCCAAGTTCCTATAGGTTACACACCTCTGCCACTGCTGCACTTCATGAAGTATTTGAGAATTTTGATTATTTTGAGAAATGCACATAAAAACGCTTTATAAAGTGGGTTTATTTGATTTATTTGAGAAATTTTTAACGCCAAAAAGTTGTTCCGTTATGTTATTGGGGTCATAACCTTTATGACAACTTCATGCCTCATAATAACAGAGCAGAACAACGGAAGTATACTCAAAGCCCAGGCTACCGTCTAGGCATTGCAAGAGGAATGCCCCAACCTAACGCAGAATTGTAGATGAACCAAACACAAAATAGTCCGAGTTGTGGCATCATGTGTGTACAATCCTTTTTTCAGAGATGGACAGTATTGACAGTAGTAAGAGTTTTTTCAATGATTACCACAAAAGTTTGGCATTGTTGGTGGGTTTGTTTCCCCCAAGTTTTGAGGTTGCTGAAGTAGTCAAAAGTAGTCAATGAGCAGATACTAATTTTTTCATAAGAAGATTTTGTGATGTATAACTGGCGCGCCACAAAGTTGTGTGTAGTTACCTTGGTAACTAGCTGGATATTCGGTCGCCATTTTATATAATTATGGCAAGACCTGTAATATCGGAGAACTCAACCATGGAGTGATTGCTTGGTATTTCTTCACAGCTTCTTCGTATGCTCACACATACTACAACAAATACAAATATTTTTTTTTTGAGCATATGTATACATGGATGATATAAAACCACTAAAATGATTAGGCACATACAGACAGGTGCATCCCAGACCATTTTTCAATAGGGGGGTATTGCAGCACAACTGTCATTTTGCTGACCACAATAATCATCACAAAATTATTGAAATTTGTTGTCGACAATGGTCGTTTTTTTTGCCAGCAACATTTTTCTTCACCATCAAAACTGGGAGGATCAGGGGGGCAGGAATCAATATCATTATCAGTTTACCATTGTGGTTCAGTTATCCTGCATATTAGGTATTTACTGCATATTGAGAAAGTAAATATCTTCGATCAAAAGCTAATAGTAAACAAATATTAAAAACCGATATGAATCCGATTTGTTGGCCCACTTTGCAAAAGTATTCTGTAAATGGTATGTGTTTCGCACACCAACACCCCTGCTCACTAAACAACCTTCATATGAGCGAAACAACCAATATCTATCCCACATCTAAACAAGTAACACGTCTGGCTCTTCAATAGTTTTGTGACTTCACACAACTGATTTGAAGTCATTGCTAGTTGGTTGCCAAATCGTGGTTTATCAGAAATTAACAATACATGTCCGTATTTTCCACTCGCTTCAATCTACCTTCATATGCGAAAAATAACAGGGTTGTGCCGGGTGCAGAGTTATTCATCTCTGACGAACCACTGGGTAACACATACCGAGTGATGACATACTTTATACAATGCTTGGTCCCATCTTTTTTTAACTAACCCGTACTTGTCAGGTGGACCATTGTTCTTCAGAATAATTGTTTCAAATGAAACAGTACCATTCAATGCTTACACTTTTATTATCTCCATTTGAGAATTCCTCAAGTTGCCTTAATGCGACGCAAAAGAACACATTCAGAATAAGAAAAGTCCAGACCCATCATTATGCAGTTGCATAAGTTTCAATACTGATAGCTCTTGAAATGGCCAAGTTCTAATTTGTCCATAAATAAATAATTGAATTAATGTTCTATATCTATCTCATATTAAAGGTGCTCGTTCCGGTCGCTTTTGGGACCCCACCCAGAATTACCCCCCCGGTGTATCAATTTTGATCATCAACAGAATACACGGTTTGTATTTTTCTCATTTATGTCCTGATATTTCAGCTTCCAATCCTTTTTTACCCAATTTATAGACAAAACTCCCTTTTTTAATGGTAACCACAATGTTAGTAGCAGTTTTTGTGAATCTGCCTTGCAATTATGTACATTATCATTTTTGACTATAAAAACACAAGTTTGTTTCCCACGATCTGGTGGTAGTGTATGCAAGTGCCATGCTCCTCATATCAAGTAACATGACACACATAATCAGAACAAGCACCTTTAATACATATGATTTTTTTTTTGGATAGAGCAGCAACTGCTTAAGGATCATTCTTTACTGACTCAAATTTATGTTATGAGAATATATACAACATAGATGTAGCGGGTTTATCATTGATTCCTGAAAATTGATCCGGCCCTCACTCCAGCGGCCAAACGTTTGGTATGCAAATGGTCAAAAAATTACTCAGGTTGACTTTGCCAAATTTCCTGTTGTACCCTGTATGTTCCATCCCCTACCCAGGGTCAATATTTCCCTAATAAATCATGAAACATGGTTACAAAGAAAAGCATTTTTATAAAATAGTTACAGATCGACCCTCTTCCAAGACATCAATCAGCACAATTGCTCTGTAGATATTTAGCATTTGCTGAGCTACAGTGGAGTAACCAGCTACCGTTGCAAATGGGGGGGGGGGGGCAGAGAAGGATGCTGTGTCCATTTTCTCTTGAGGGGTTGAATTTTGTGGGTGTCCTTCTCCCTAGACAATAATGTTATCAAATGGTCAGTTCATTTCAATTGGGGGGGGCAGATGTGGGGAGAAGACACAAGAGGGAGGGGAGAAGGCCAATAGGGAAGGGGAGGGCAGGGAGGGCATAGGTCAGGGTTTTCTGAAGGCGGGGGGTGGGGGGTGCTCTTCTCCCCCCTTGCCCTCCTGAGCCACCTGCTAGTTAGTTACAACAACAACCACTGCTGAGCTAAACAACACTTTAAATGCAGTTTACGATAGTAAACATTTCTTTTTTTACTAGGCCCTATATAAACCCTTAACTTTCCAGCTATAGATATGTAACACATAACTCATGCAAAGACTTCAGCTTCTCAAATGATTGAAAATTACTTCAATCTAGATTTGTCCTTTATACAATGGAAAACTTATACTTACCACGGCCCTTGCATGATTGCCAAGCCATATTTGTCTTGTCTTTTCCTCCAGTGGCTTGTAGCAAGTCCAAGGCCCTGAAGAAAAATAATTAAAAGAACTTCTGAACTGACACCAAGCATAAACTTGCAACAGTTTTAGCAGTCGCTTATTCTATTTGTGGCATAACGTTGGGGAGGCTAATCAAGATATACTCATGACAAATCAGCTAGTTTAAAAAGTCCATGGTCCCATCCGCTATAGCCGCGTCCCCAGGACCCAGACTTTACATAGTGGTCAAATTTGGTAATCAGAATAAGCTACTATTTTTCTCATTTAACCTTGAATTTTCTGGGCTAAGGATTTTGGTTTGGATGTTATTATGAAAATATACGCCATTTTTGGGTCCGACAATATTAACTTTTTAACACATTACTCTATGGGGGATTATAAATTCCACATTTTTAGCTTCTCACTTCAAAATGGGTTGAAATATCTTAACAAAAAACTTTACAGATGGGTTTTTGGGGTGAGGCCATCTATCAAGATGAAAAATTTATAGACTTAAATCGGGTCATCCCTTTAATTTGATTATTCTCTAATGGGATTAATTGAGTTTTATTTTGTAGTTTTGGGTTTATAATCCTTCAATAAGTTTTTCACACTAGACTAGTTCATGCAATATTACCATGGGATCATTCTTAAGTTATGAAAGAGGGATTATTATTTATGACACACCAATCTTGTGTTATAAGTGTCTTGAAGATACTAATTATTTCACATTTTCAACATTACATCATTTTATATACTTTTTAAATCAAATCATTTAGGGAAGAAAGACAAAGCAACGGAAACCAGAGTACCTGGAGAAACCCGGCAAGGTTGAATATGGAACTAAAATCAAACCAGATGAAATGCTGAGGATAGACCAAGGTTCGAACCTGGTACACAGTGGTGTGAGGTGCTGGAACTCGGATGTACAACTCTGTTTCACATGCCCATAGACTATTTCATAGTGATAACGCCACCATTTTCGATAAGCTAACCTAATTAAGCTAATAATTTATGAGCATGACATAAGACGGGTAGACAATAGCGTAAGAGTGCCACTCACGACTTGGCGAACTATAATCTACAGATTTCATGCAGTATGCCTCAACTCTCTTGCGCGAGTGTTCCTATCCTATTTTATTTAGGATCCCTGACTCTCCCCTCTTAGTTATGGAACAAAACCAAATCATCAATAAACTCAGAAAACTATTTTTGTTGGAGCAGGGGATGTGTGGCAATTAATGCTAGAATGGGTTTGTTTGTTGCTAAATATTTATTTTGAGATATAGAAAATGTCTTTTCATTTTTCTTTCCTCCCCATTCCTTGTATTTCCTGTTATGAGCACACTCAATCTTATCTTGATCCATAATTCCATTAGATGGTGGAATACAATAAAATAAACCCATGCAATGGACGGAACCTGGTCAAATCGCCCCCAAACCAGTCGCCCCCATACCAACTCGCCCCACGTGCAAACAAAGTCGCCCCCAAAAAAGGCACCCCTGCCAAGTCACCTAGACTTGACCAAGTCGTTTGGGCTGCTTGGTCAATATGAAAAATGTGAAAAAATCTTGACAGAAAATATAATTCACTGACAACTACACATAACTGAAAAGAACCACGAAATGTCTCCCAAAATTAATTCTTAATAGTAGTTGAATCAGTATGACCATAGAGGTAATATAGAGAAGGAGGGTGCTCCCAGAAATCTAAATATGTTCAAGTGGTCTAAAGCCGTCTACGCATTGTCCCAGGAATGCACTGTCCACTTGAGACGCTCTTGAAAGAGTGCTTGATGTCATGTGGGTTATGACGAATCTTGCACGGGCCGCTGATCTTAGCTTATCAAAAATTTCATAACGGAAAATGACCCGGCGTTGACCTACGAAGGAAGTCTTGTAGAAGGACTATTTGCAGGTCTTCCCAGGGCAGCATTGATTTCTTTGCGGCCATTTTAAATTTCTACACTTGGGTTGCTTCGTCTGCCGCAAACCCGATCGATTTGTGACTTTGCGTTAAAATTCTTACAATAACAAATCTTCACGTCATATCTACCGCAAGTAATAATTATATTTTGCGGGCCAGGACGGGGTTTTTAACCACTTTAAAACGATGTAGAAAGAGTTCAGAAGTGCAATGGACTAAGTTGTAGCGCTGGCCAGCTGGGCAGTATTTTTTTTAGGGCAAAATAAATGACCGGAAGACAATGTTTCTGCCATATTTTTCGCATCGGCGTTTTAAATGCACCATTATTTCATAGACACGATGGGTCTTATTTACAGCTTATGGAATGATATTAACTAAAGTCTAAAGCTTGAAAAATCATCATCAGAATCGGAAAATCGCTGAAATCCTACCCTGCACCTTGGATTGTATTTTTTTTTATAAAATCTCGTCCTGGCCATGTTTGTTTAAATCGCCGGTGGGGTGTGTTGCATTGTGGGACAATTTCACTAGTATAGCCCGGGAAAATCCAATTTGCCTGCGAATCGATATTGCCCATTCAGTGGTAATTGCTCATAACGGAACATGAAAATTCAGGCTGGGCTAGGTGCACCCCCTTCTAATAATACCTCTATGGGTATGACCATTTGTAAGGGGCCAGGGTCTTGGTATACATAACCTGCATGAGGACAACCTTATTGTTACTGTAATTACTGCTGCCAAGGGACCTATTTGTTCGTTAGAAATTATAGTAGCTCATACTATGCTTATCAATCCTCATAATTATGTTTGCCAAGGGGCATTCATGTTCAGAATTTTCGTGTTGCCCACATGGAGAGGGTGTATATTGAAGCCACTAGACTATAGAACCTCTATCGATAGATACAGTATGAACCAACAAGTAAATGAAATCACCCATGTTTCTACATGGGTTAAAACCATAGAGTTACATAGGAAGAAACTCTATGGTTTTTAAAACTAAGTGAGTTACAGGGGACCGATTTTACGAAGACATTTTGTTCAATACAATTGGATACTGAAATATAGCCGTCTTCTTAATAACTGCATGATTCAAGTGAATGGTGCATGGTGTGACAGTATTTCACAATTTGTGACTTAGGGCCCGCCAGCCTTGGACAAGGTAAAGTCGCCCCACTGTAAACCAAGCGCCCCAAACCAAGTCGCCCCATCGCCAATGTCGACCCCAACACAACCTAGTCGCCCCCAACACAAACCAAGTCGCCACCAACTACATACCAAGTCGTACCCGGCCCACGAATCACCACCTCAACCTAAGCCAACTCAAGATGTGTGTTTGTATTTCAAGCGGTAGTTTTCAGGAAACATTTATCACGGTAGAGATCCGTTTACTATTTAACGTGGTGCAATATTGACATGATGGATGAATGTTATTTAAAAACGAGAGCATCAACGAGCATGTAAACCCCTGCTTATTATACAGAGGAAAAAAACCTAAAAAAAAAAAAAAGTAGCTACATCCTGTCTCAAAAACTTGTACAAGTGAAAATGTGCCCGCTTGGACAATTACAAAATACCCCCCCCAAAAAAAAAAAAAGAAAAAAAAAAAAAAAAAAAAATTATAGTTGTGACATGAACTTAATACACCTTCAAAAGCACAGTCTTAGCTTTCAGATACCGTTTGTTCCGTTCAAATTGTTTGTAGTAATCTCGAGATGTTTTTAGTGAACAACAAACGAGTCGGGCATTGAAGGCCAACTTTTAGGACACTATGATTCAAGGGACGGATAATCTCTCCACAGGTACATTAGGCTGTAATATTGTTAATCTCTCCACAGGTACATTAGACTGATAATATTGTCATTTTCTGATCTTCATGGTAACGGAAATCGGGTGAAATCGTTTTTTGTAAAATGGAATACAAAACAGATTTTGACTTTGGTGAAATGGTAACAATTGGTCTCTACTCTTATGCCAGGACAGACAAAGTTGGGTACAAAAAAAAATCACACATTACAAATGTCTCTAAGATCAGTGAATAAATCACAAGGTAGTAGAAATTATTTCTTATTTGATATGACGATAAAATGTAGTGTGATGAAAAAGGACAATTGACTCTATGAATAGGCTATATAGTCACTTTGTCTTTTTACAATATCTTATTTGCCACATATCAAAATATAGATACAACAGTTAAATAGTTAAGGGGCTGATCATAGTTTTGTGACAAAATTATTATAAGAGTATTCCCGATTTGTTATTTTTATATAATGTGTCAAAAACAATTATGTTTCTACATGATAACAAATGGTTGTTGACGAAAGGTAAGCCCTACATAATTTTTCTGACTTATGTATTGTTAAGCTCATGAACCCTACAACTAAGAGTCCTAAGAAGATGAAAATGACTTGAAATATAGAATACCCACTGCTAGTTGAAAGTATAAAAGTTGAAACCAATATGGGCAGTCCCAGGTTCAAGTGAATACTGAAAGTTACTATGGGATGAAGATATCAGCTCCCAGGTTAACTCTACCCTATATAGCATGTCGAAATCAAGAAAACCCCAACTTGAAATTGGATGAGTTTGCTCGTGATAGTTATAAAATAACGATCAGTATCTAGATAAACACAAACATTTACTTGCAAGTATTACCATGATACAATGTATTGAAACAAGGCTGTCTTGTGCTGTTTCTCTCTAGAGCAGGAATTAGCACAGTATGTTATCAAGATCAATTCATTTTGTCCTTGGTATGCTCCTATTCCAAACCAGAACAACAATTTTGCAGCCCTTTAATTTTCACATATAATTGGGGAAATTGAATTGCGGTAAATCTGAAGCTTGAGTTCTATTATGAGACTGATTAAATTAATAAATATTTCAAGTTAATATTATGGTTATTAAGAAGAAGGCCTACTTGAAATTTAAAATATAGATGTTTAGAAATAGTTTGTTCAAATATTCCCTCTTCAAGAGGACTAGAGTGGGTGACCCTGGGCCTGTTAGTAAGGGTCAAATTGCATAAAGTGCTAAAACTTGGTAGTAAAACTGTCAATGCTAATTAGTGAACTGGTTAACTTGAAAGACATATACCAGATGTTCAAGAAGGCACTTACTTTGAGCATAGAGTTTCAACTGCACAAATCCCTTGCCTCAATGGCATGCCATTCGCCATGACATTGGAAAGCAGACAAAGCCGATCGATTTCGAGCAAAAATTTCTGTAAAAAACGGCTCCAAAATGCCCAATTACACCCCGATTTAGGGAGATCGCTCTATACGTCCCCCGCTGGCGCAGGCTGTTCCCCTACCCATTACCAAAATTTTGTCACCATACAACAGGAAATGTAGCCCAGGATGTCCAAAACACACACAAAATGGGGATACATTTCCCTCGTGCGTATGACTATAAACCCTGGCCTGTAGCGCAAGGGTTAAAAATCATGTTCCGATTCTCCGTGGAGTTCTATTTTGCACTTCTTAACCCGCCGTGTGCGTAGCACGGATGGTTATTGGATTGGTCTGTTTCTTCTTCGTCTTCTTCTTTGGCAACACACAGAGCTTTAAAAAATGTTTAGTGCCAAACGCTTGGTCCAAGTTAAGCCAAATTCAATCCTGAGGACCACTGACCCAGCCCTCCAATAGGGTGTACACAGATTTGGGTTCAAGGACTGTGAAGAGAAATATTAATTTTTTGGTGCACAAAATCTAGATCAATCTTCAGACCCCAATTCAAGAGCTATAACACCAAAATTGTTCTAAGACCCCTGAATATGACTCATTTGGGTGTACACAGATTAGTGTCAATGGCACTGGGAAGAGATAGGGGGCCATTTTTGCAAAATCGGGTAAGGGGGGGTCGGTTTTCGCTCGCTTCGTCGCGTCGCTCGCCTTGTCTTACGGCAGTATGAATGCCCCTAACCTTGGGTCTGCAAGAGCCAGAATTTCTTTAAGCTGGTGTTAAAGCCTTTCCATCATTCGAAGAAAAGGTTAATCTACTACAGAGGAGGTGTAACAATCGATAATTTAGGAGATATTAGGAATTGGTTTCTAAACGTACGAGGTAGAAGGTCACAACTCCACTTCACCTATAGTATAGTCCTGTACTTTATTGAAGGGGGGGTTTAATATTTTAATGCAGCGCTCCCTTTCAATTCCTCCGGTCAAGCACCCTTGGGTTGTTTGAAACTGCATTTAAAGTATATTTGTCGGCAGTCCGGCAAAATAACGTCAAAAAACAAAAAACACTTTGTACTCACTTGATGAATGCAAAAAATCGTTACTTCAGTGAGGTTACATTTCCCGGGGAAGGTTTCAATTTAAATGGCTTATGTATGGCGGGTCTATGTTTTTCTCATAGTCAAAAAATGCGAAATAACAACAAAAAGGAATATTAAATGATGTGTAGCGTATGCAGGGTATAATAGATTACCACTTTTCTGTATAATTGTAAAAAAAAGAAAAATGAGATAAATGAAAAAGACAAATCGGAAAGTCTTCTGATTGGTAGATTGGTGTACTTGTACGGGTGCATGTTATAAATTCCATACAAGTTAATGGAGGTTAATTCAAGGGTCAAAGGTCAAACTTTCAACATGCTCCGATTGAGCTGAATATTTTGCTGAAATGATCTTATGACATTCCTAACATGTTAAATATTGTTCGAGATCAAAGGTCATAAGGGTCAAAGGTCATTTTTCAAAAGTCTCCGAGTGAGATGAAATAAACTGAAATGATCCTTAGGAACAGTCCGAAAAATGTTGTAATATTTTCGAGATCAAAGGTCATGGAGGTCAAGGTCCAAAATTTTCCACAAACTGCTCCGATTGAGCTGAAATTTAGCTGAAATGATCTTTCTGATATTCTAAACATATGTGAAATATTTTTGAGAAGCAAAGGTCATTAGATGTCAAGGCAAATTTTCAAATGACTCCGATTGAGCTGAAATTTAGCTGAAATGATACCTGATGACATCCTCAACATGTTAGAGAATATTTTTGAGATCAAGATCATTAGAGGTCAAGGTCAAATTTTCAAAATCTACTAATGGACAGAATTTAATATGTCCTGATGACATCCAAATATGTTTTCTTCTTTTTTTTTTTTTTTTAAATTTCGAGCTCGAGGGCGTTTAGGGAAAGGTCACTACCTTCGGACTTGTCAGATTGTCCCAGATCTAGATATGGTTTGGGTTCGAAGCTAGGCTAAGTTTCGAAGCTGGGGCTAGGTGTCGAAGTTGGGGTTAGTTTTAGGCTTGGGATTGAAGCTATCCGCGGCTGGTTTCGTGGTCCTTGACCACAGCTATATCTAGTTTGATATTATTTAAAATATAAATGCAGAGATTCAAAACTGTTGGTATTGGAATTAATTATAGATATAGGGCCTTTGCAGTATAGAACAAATAAAATACAAGCTAAAAAACCGGAGTGCGATTCGTAACAACTGAAAGCAACCCAATTTGGACCAATGGCAAGAACTAGAATCCCTACATTATATTTGGTAAATGAACTGGGTGATAGATCATTAAAAATCGTAAGAAATGCCCAACTCTTCCAAATTATTGTAGACTGTCATATTTTATCGTACTGTCACGATGAACACCCGAACTTGCACCATTTGCGAACTTTCTTTTTAAAGGCATACTTTTAACATATAGGCCTATGAGTTTACTGAAGTATTGATCCCAAGTGCTCGCTCTCAGTTGAGAGTTTGATTTTTGCGCAGTTTCCATGGAAAAGAAGTATGGAGTACTGCTGTCGTTTGACTATGGTTCGCCGTATTTAAGGTGGATGGTCATGCGCATCGTACGCGCTCAATTTGACCTTGTGCTAACGGACAATTTTTGCATGCGCACTTCGGGATGCGACGCAAGCGTCGAAGTAATTTTGTGCAAGTGTAGCATACTATTTGCGCCACATTCATTACGCGTAAAGCTAAAGAACGATAAGTGAGCTGCGTTGTATATGTATTATAGGCTTAGACGTGTCCCAGACCACCCTAATCTATACGTGCCCGTGTCTTTGCCCATACTTTCTAAACATTTCATTTACACTGTACGGTTATATCCGAAAATGTAACAATGCATAGGAGAGTAATGAGCATTAAGGTGCAACGAGAGATTTTCCATTATCAGGGTCCCGAAAAATAATCTGATTTTGCATTGAGAAAGCTTTCATCAAAATACCCAAACCTGAAAGGCAAGTGAGAACTTTTTAATTTCGTATAGGTTCAAATACTAAATTCAGCTATGGTTTATCTGAATGAGCATATAAAAGCACCTTTGTTTTCACTTTCAAGGTAGTTATGTAGCCAAATTACAGGTAAGAATTATATTGAGGGATAGATATGAATAACTACCAAATGACCACAATAATGCACTCAAACGTTGCACATATTCTGGTCTTCCAAACACCGCCTAGACAAGCTAAATGGCCTAGTTCAATGTCATCTGTGCCTTTTGTAATGCCTGAGGGATATAGCAAATAATTCTCATATGGCGGCCTACTGAATAGGGCCTATATGCACCCCAAAAAGGAAATGATGACCCCCCCCCCTAACAGTAAATTGATATTTGGCGGACAACCAGCTAGGTAAAAGGAAAGCGAGAAAAATGGAATTACGTCTAATTTGAAAAGGGGGAAAGTATAATTGACTAGAATAACGGATAGATATACCCATGAAATAGCAAAATGAAAATTACGAAAGGGCAATTGTTAAAATTTGTTTATGAATGAACAATGAACTACGGAATTATAAGGAGTGCGAAGTTTTCTCTCTAAAAACTAATTATAAAAAATTAGACCTAATAACAAAGACAAGAGAAAGGAAGAAATAAGCAAACTTTTCATCAGAAAGGAACAAAACTTAAAAGGATGTTAAAATAAACATTTAATCAATTATTTAAACCCGTAGAACCTAGCACTTTAAAAATTCTAATTCTCACAGACGCGTTTAAATTTTAGAATAAAATATATAGAAATCCCTAGGACTTGTAACAGCTGACAAAGTTTAAAACGTTGTGTAAACTTTGGAGCGCCTTTTGGTACGCGCCAGTTACACGCGTCTCCAGTGAGTAGTATATACGACGATTTGCACACCGTAATGTCGCCATGTTATTTTGAATCACAAAAAATTGTATCTTTTTAAATAACATAAAAAGTGAACGTGACCCCCAATTTTTTCGTACGTAATATCGAAAGATTTTATAATGCGCAACTTTGGTCAAATTTTCAAAAAAAGTTATCGAGCCATTTTTTCTAACAATTCAAAATATGTATCAAAAAAGTAATATTTCCATAGACTTGTGTACATTTTAGGCCAAAAATCTTTAACAATAGGTCTTTTGATGGCGTGTTTCTCAAAAACGAGTACCCCGTGACCCCATTTTTTTATTTTTGGATATTTGATTCCTATCGATGAAAGCATTGTTCCACAAAATCTTGGAAAATGTTCAATATATCTATCATGGACCTCCACCTTAACAAGAGCACCAATGGTTCTAAAGCTTCATAAGAAAAGTGTGTTGGAGCTTGAGTGGAGTGTGTTTTTGATTTTGTGTGCTTGTTAAGTACACGTGTACTCATTATACAGGGTGAGTCAAAAAAACTGACCCTGATTGTGGTCGCCATTTTGAATTTTTAAATACATCTAAGATAGTGTATCATCAGAAAGTCCTATTTCATTATCTTTAATTTGCTGGCAAAGATAATTCCAATCTGATAAGTATAAGGCCGAGCTCCAGTCTTTTGAATCAAGGTCGTATGCTCTTACCCTATCCACGTAGTCCCATTTGAATGCAATGCAACGGTGGCCAACTTAACAAATGACTCCCCAAAGTGTTATAAGGGTAATTTCTATGTTTATCTCAATAAAGTGGTATCTTAAGGTTTAAAGATAGTGAAATGGTAATTTTTTAAACACTTTTTTTTCAAGATGTGGTATATAAGATTGGTCTACAAATATAGAAATACTTTAAAAACCAAAAAGGTTTTGGTTGTCGATTCTGTTCCTTCATAATATGGTATGATTCATTCAACTCCTCCAGAAACTTGATACATGTATCAGTTAATTTATGTCTCAAATTTTTTTTATGGTGATGAGGACGTAGGAACATTTAAGAGGGCATCGATGATCATTTGTGGACCTGAATTTTGTGGGGTTACATCCGCGTCAAGTTATTCTGAGTCAATAAATAGCGTCCGATTTGCTTCTGGACAAAACTAATTTGCCCCGCAACGCCGTTCATTTATAATGTGAATGAGTGGACAGAGTGCAAAACAACTACTTGATTCAAGACTGTAGCTCGTGTCTATACCTAACCGATGCAATTTTCTTTTTAGTCAATAAAGACAATGAATAAGCTTTCAGATATACCACATGTCAGAATACATATGTTATAATAAAATCCAAATGGCAGCCACAAAACTGGGTCAATTTTTTTCCTCACCACTGTAGTTGCCATTTTGTATGCATATGTGACCTCACCAATCATTCCCAACTCAAGAAGTATCATCTGCGCTTTTGCTTGTGGAGATGCCCAATGATATGCATGGTCATGCATCAGTCATGCATCATACATACCACTATGTACAACATGCATGAACACACGCACACATATACACAACACACCTTAAATACACACACACAGACACAACACGGCACAACACATACCCACATGGACGGATACAGATTTGATAGTATGGGTCTTCCTGCACTTTAAGTGCAAGACGACCCCAAAAATGAGGTAGGGGTTTTTAACTTTTAAAGCATATTATTTTAAAAGAAAAACACACCGCATCATAAACAAGTGGTGCAAAGGGTAAGGCCTATATGGCATAAAGGTGCCATTTAGATGCTTTGAAGTAACATGATCAGGTAAGGGTTTAAGAATAATTGAAGCAAGAATACAAGATGATCTCCAAGGGATCCAAGGCTCCGACAGTTTCTCACAACCTTCCACATGCGTTT
Organism: Ophioderma brevispina; assembly: GCA_023653785.1. NCBI lineage: Eukaryota > Metazoa > Echinodermata > Ophiuroidea > Amphilepidida > Ophiodermatidae > Ophioderma > Ophioderma brevispina. The sequence continues at coordinate 14,419 of JAMKCH010004042.1, forward strand.
TCCTCCTTCCCCCCTCTTGAAGAATGTTGAATATTTCGCGGCTACGCCAAGGCCAATGTATCTAAGTGTCATGAAAATCGATCGAATAGTGGGATAAAAACCAATCATGTTGTAATTCTTACCATTTTAAGGTCACACGAGGTCATTGAGGTCATCAGCATGTGGAACACTACCCAGGGCGGCCATTTTACTAAGTGTCATATAATTGATCGCATATGTGGATACACCAGCAATTTTTAAAATTCTGACCTTTAAGGTCACACGAGGTACCACATGTAGGACACTACCCAAGTGTCATTTATCTAAGTGTCATAGCAATATCGGTTTGACAGATGTGGATACACCAAGCCATGTTATAATTCTGAGACCATTTTAAGGTCGCATGAGTCCCAACCATGTGGTCCTTACCCAGGGTTCATTCTAATCTAAGTGGCCATAGAAATATCGACCAGTATGTTGATACACAAAGCAATTTTTAATTCTGACCAATTCAAGGTCACATAGGTCACAAAGTTCACCAACATTGGGACACCACTCAAGGGTCATTCTATGTAAGAGTCATAGAAATCGATCAACGTAGTGGATACACCAAGCAATTTTATAATTCTGACCAATTCAAGGTCACAAAGTCACATGAGGTTACCAACATGTGGGACACTACTCCACGGGAATTCTATCTAAGTGTCATAGAAATCGAATCAACATATGTGGATACAAACCATCAATTTATCCATCATTCTGACCAATTTACGGTCAATTGAGGTCACCAAAAGGTCCGTGAGGGTAACCAACATGTGGGACAATACCCAAGCGCCAATGTATCCAAGTGTCATGAAAATCGATCGACATAATGTGGATACACCAAGCATTTTATAATTCTGACCAAATTAAAGGTCCAAGGTTACATGAGGTCACCAACATGTGGGACAATACCCAATGAGCAATACATCTAAGTGTGTCATGAAAATTGATCGACAATATGTGGATACACCAAGCAATGTTATAATGCCCTGACCGCTTTTAAGGTCACAGTGGTCAACGAATGGCGAGGTGTGGGACACTACCCAAGGGCCTAGGTATCATTTCATGAAAAATCGATCGATAGATGCCCAATCAATGTTGAATTCTGACCATTTTTCAAGGTCACATGAGGTCGGCAACATGTGGGACACTGCCCCCCCCCCCCAGGGGCCATTTTATCTAAGTGTCTAAACGATTGACTATGTGGATACAACACCAAGCAATTTTATAATTCTGAACCATTTAAAGTCCATTTGGTCACAAAGGTCACATGAGGTTCAACGCACATGTGGACACTACCAAGGGGTATTGTATCTCGGTGTTATGAAAATCAATCAACATTATGTGGACGTGTAGCACTTGATTTTTTTCACTACTTTAGTTGACACCTGCGACTAAAAACTTGACAAAATTGAAGTGAGTGAAAATTTGTAACCTCTCTTCAGAGCTCTGTACGTTATCAGAAAGAACCCAATATGAATAAGGGCATTTTCAATTTGTTTGTCGTCGTTTACTATATTACGATTTTATACGACTGGGCCGAACCTGCATGGTAAAAATATTTTTTGTTGCCGTAATTGTAAAATAACGGGAATCCCTAGGTGACGTAATTAGGAATCTTCCTACAATAACATATCCACGGTCTTGAGAACTCGTGAATTTCTTTCTTCTGGAGCCTTAATATATACTGCGAGTATTATACAAACAAAGGCCGAGAAAAGTTTGAGAAACTGGATTGTGTGTCATACACAAGTTTTTAAACATATTTTCTGTTGCGTATTTGTCATAGCTTGACACTGGAAACATATTGAATCTGTCGCGTATTCATTAATGTGATTGCGGTCTATTCACGGACCACGGGCCTGTAATATGATAATTAGGTGTTTGCCTATTATAACTTGCGCATGGACAAGGGGCAGTGGGCCGATTTTTAGCAACAGAATGTTCGTGCATGGTTTACACTGGAAGATTGGTTTTATCACTGGGCTGTTTTTAAATGAAGTTTTGTTACAAGAATCCCAACCAACCCTCATCATCGAAAGGCGTATAAAACTGGCGATTGGAAAACGTGTCCACAGCTAGGCCAGTCTGCTATCGTAACGTGGTTCAGCTCAGTGCATTTCCCTTGGCTTATATTCATCTCAGTAGAAACAAGGTTCCCACTCCCACGTTGCGTTTGAAATTGATACACAGCGTACATTGTACAGAGTTATCTAGAGTATGCCAATCCAATCGTTTCGTGCATTGTATTGTCACATTACATGCAACCTTATTCGGAATTGCATCTATTTGACGTAAGTAAACAATGAAATTATGACAATATGTAACAAATATTTCATGTCCATACCGCGATTGTTTTTGATCAATTCGTGTTTGCTTGTTTCACACGCTTTTCACGGGGTCAGTGTGTTCTGAGTGACAAGGCCTTGGGCAAACTTGCGACAACAACAATGTATAAATGCAAATTAGGATCAACCATTGCCGTTATGTAGGGATGCCCCCATACTAACCAAACAGAACGAAAATTTTGTACATCTTGCAACCTTATTTCGCGTAAAACGGCCCAGAATATAGTACCATGAAGTTAATAATAGTAACAATAATAACTTCATGCTAGAACCAGGGATGAAATAAATGTTATTTCGAATTCGATCGACAACCCCTTTTGTGAATTAACATTCTGATTCCCATTTCATCAAGTTCTCACATATCGCCCCAAGAACACAACAGCACCTGTAAGTACAAATGTTCGCTCCATAGTCGCTACCTGTTTGCACGACAACCTACCAAGGCCGGACGAAACATTATAAATCGGGCAGAACTTGCTTCGAAAATCATCACCAACTCTCTCCAAGTAGCAAAATAGCTAACATTAATAAAAATACAACAATATGCCTAAGAGAGAAGACAAACTTGCACAACCACCAAAGAAAACATTACTGCAACGGACGTCAGAAGCCGCAATCGCACAGGACTCATTTATACCAAACACCGCTCCAACCCCCAAATATAAAATGGTGCGCTCTTACATCCGCATGTCCTTTTAATGAATATTCAATTAAAAAACAATGACCTGCCCCACGTGAAAAAAACGAACCTTAATAGAGGGCCATCAACAAACACACCTTACTACCTATGGCTTGTAAAGTGAACGTACCTATATCACAGAACCATCAGTGCAGATTCTTTTGTCGTGTCATTTGAACTCATAGTTGATCGAGGTGTCCGCTATTTAAAAATCACGCTTACAACGCGCGTTCGTAACACCCACAAACACCACACACGTGAGTATTGATTTTGGTACACTTGGTTACGGGTTACCAGCGACAAAAAACTCAAACAGAACATACCAAAAATAACACCCTTCTATGCCGATTTTGCCTACGAAATTCATTCACCTTGAAGAGCACATAACCCACACTTTCACTTTCACACGAGCAAGTTTGAACAAATATACTCAACCGGTGCAACGAGATAGATTTTTTCTTTCTCTCTTCTGCCGAATCGCCCGATTAGAAGGCTTCACTTATGAAGCCAAAAAAAAGAAATTCCGCCGCCTGCAAAATGAAAGCGGGTGATCAGAGCTTTGCGCGTGGATCCTATACTAATTCATGGATTGAAAAGGTTAAACAATGTGTTCTGCTGTTATAGTCCGGATTCTACGTGAATTCTGTTTGTATCAGTGATCAGTGGTCAATCATGGTCCTATTACTTATTACTTGGTAATGCATGGTAACTACAATATAGATGAACACGATTATAACTTCTACAGATTATAACATAGCCAGTAAAGTCGTGAACTACCAGTCTTCTTCATTTTCCTTTTTCAAGAATTTCCAATCATTTTAATTTACCCGAAAGATTAGATAGTAGGCCTAAATGGGGTTCTTTTCCTATGATAATCATTTTCAAACTTCTTAATGTAAACATTCCAAATTTGTTAAGCGAGGAATATTTTCAAAACATTCTCTTTCGTTTTTTTAAAAATAATTGATAATGGTGGTAAAGAATTAAGATATGTTGCCATCAATTATTGAATGTGCGTGTGCAGGTAGTCTGATTTCCAATCACCATATGACTCTTTTTGTACGTTTTCAGTAGGAAATTTGAGCTTTCATTATAAACTCTTCGTTAAATATTCTTAACTGTCAAACATAAGAGGTATTGTTGCTTTCAAATAAATAATTTTAATCTTGGATTGGACAAATAACAACTAAATTAGATTAAAAGTAATTTGATAGTTGGGCAAGTGACCCCAAAGCTTACCTCTGGAGACAAAGGGTCCTCGGAATCGAATCTCGTGGGACCCATTGCTGGATTTATTCGAGAACCTCCATTTGGGATGTGATTTGTATAACAGATATTGAGTAAAACCCCTGAATGCCACTTCTCCATGTTATTTGAAATGGGGCAAATGACCATAAACTACCTCATCCGGTGTGTGTTTCGTTGTAGTGTGTTTGAATGTCTTGCAATATGGCGCTGTTTAATCTGCTGCCTCCAAATTGCATTGTTTCGGTCTATAATTATTAAGTTGTAAAGTCTCTAGCAATTTGGCTAACAGGCCACGATTTGAGATTACAATAAACCTTGATTATTAAAGAAATGTTATTTTGACAAAAATGGCGTGTAAATGTCCGTCATCAAATAGATTGTTTTGGTCGTCATTTTCGTATCAAAATATTGTTTGTCCCTAATAGAAAAATAACTATTTAATTAGATTTTTATTGTAAATATGTTGTGTCTTATTCACTTCATATATGGTCGAGTTTTATTAAACAAGAATAGCCTGAAAAAATCGTGAGTCAATGACTTATGAACTTAGAAAGAGGGTCTGTAAAACCGGTTGCGACAGTAAAATCGCGCAATTGGTGTACAAAATACAGGAATCGGAGTTTAGCAGCGGGTGCAGGTCCTCCGAAATACTTTTTTGCGTATGATCACAAAGGAACTGAAATTGGAGTTTTAAATATATTAATAAACACCAATCTGATTTTGAAGTTGTTGAGGTGAACGAACTATGCTTGAATTTGGAGTTTAAAGCATTATAAGCCAGAAACTTCGATTGGAGTTTTAAAAATAATTTATAAATAAAATATTTCAAACATATGAAGGAACCCCGGCATCCGCGTTTTGCCTGGAAAACAAATATTTTAAAATTATGGAAAACCCAGATATCGGAGGATTTGTGATGGACAGACACTCTGATTTTGAGTTTTTGCGTAATATGCAGCAATTCTGATATTAGAGTTTGTAAATAGAAATAAAAATACAAGTAGTGAATCCTGGTAATTAAGCCATCATCCGATACAGAACTGTTTCGTATAGGTGTTAGTCCACTTATATCTTCAGTCGAATTAGAACAGTAAGAAAAAGCTGGCAAAGCAACAAACACAGCAGGAACCATAAGTGTCTTAAGAGACCGGACTTACGCCAATAAAACTAAATGTCTATGCAAGTCAACTAAACAATAACAAAAGGGCATTGGACGTGATGGGAGATATCAATTTCTTAAAGATTGATATGTGGGTCACAACAAATCCAAACATCAAACTTAAACGATTATGTGGAACTAATGACAATACAATTTGGGTGTACAATCATTGTTTTGAAGAATTTATCTCAAATGGTCATTCTAACATGTTCTAGGCCATATTGAACCAGGGCAATAACTTTTATCAGTAAAGACAACATTTTAGATTGGTTTACTATGCAAGTTAGGTACAAATGAAAGCACTTTAAAAATTGTTACACAAATTTTCCCTCTTAATTGAGTTTTTGGAGCACCATATGCCAATGCTTTTCTTTTTCATGTAATGCACAGAACCATTAACTAGGGATCAATCCGACACTATTCAATTCAATGTTGATAATGTTACAGCATAACATTTTAATTTCTCCCTCCTGATCACCACTCATACAATAAGACTGATTTCAATTATATAAGATGTTATAGTGGTCAGCCAAGACACATGATAGGGTAGATTAACAGAGAATTTATTGGAACACCCCAAAAAGAGAACTGACAATGCATGAACATGTTCACATTTTCTTATATTCTGTCAGTGTGGCACTACTTGGATAGGGATACCCAATCAGTTTCCAAAAAAAATTGTCCCACCCTTGTCCAAGTAATGGGTAATGTCAAATGACAGTTAAAGTGACAGGAGGAGATTCTTTTAGATAGAATTCTCTCAAATTTTCACTGGATGCGGTGTAGACTACCTACCAAGAACGTTTTCGAAGGTTTATTGGACAAACAAGGTGGCAAAAAGAAAACCGCAAACCTGTTTTGAACTTGCCTGCTATTGTAATCGGTCCCCATAGAAACCATGCTTTGACTTTCTGGTCCTTTGTTGCACAACAAAACTACAAATCATCATCTTATTACATAAAGACTTCGGCTTATTCATCACTTCGAGTTGATCTAATACATTGGTACGCATTCAAATATGTAAAAACCGGGGTTCGAGAAAATTTGGGGCGCTTCTTGCCTGGTAAATCTCTTTCTCTTTAAAATAAAGCAATTCTGCATGCGTTTTCACAAGTATATTTAATTCTTATAGTTTGTCTATTTTTTTTACCTACCCATTAAAATTGCAATTGTTCATCGCCTTTGCTCAAATGTACCAATTTTTGCCTTAAATTATACCTTTTCACTTCCCCCCCCATATAAATTTTCAGTTCCCCTTCCCCCTTCTCATCTGGACCCCATAAAAGCTAGACAAAAGTTTAACCACTGGATACCACAGGGGCAAAGATAATGACCCCAAGTAACGCCTGAATGACATTTGACCCTCATCTGTTACCCCCCCCCACTATGACCCCCTTGTCTCAATGTATAGTATACCAAGTATGACCTTAGATCCATCACTGCACTAAAATGCTAAATAACATTTAACACAAATTGGTATACCAAAAGTTTGACCAGACTCACACGATGCACACACACAACCCACACACCCAACACACAACCCCAAACACACACACACACACCACACACACGACAACACACAAAATGAATCATGCTGCCAATAAGGTCTTTTCTATTACAATCAAACAACCTACTCCATCTGCCAGGTTCAATAAGTGAATGGTGGCTGACACCAACTCGCAGACAGTAAAATAAATAATTTCATCATCCTGGAATTTTTCACTTAAGGTGCTTGTTCCGATTATGTGAATTGTGTTTCTCTAACTTGATATGAGAGCCTTGCACTTGCCATCCACCCCATCAAGTACCGTGGGAAACAAACTTTGGTGGTAGTGATAGTAGAAGACGCTATAATCTGGTTCAAAAGTCTATTCAATCCTTGCTAATATTGATGGTTTAACAACTAAAACAGCGTTTTTTTTTTTTTATATCTTTGGGATTAAAAGGATTTAAGGGCTCCAATTTCAGGACGACAATGATAAAAATCGGCCTTCTCATCTGATACAAAATTGATACTACTTCCGGGTAAATCGGGGGTCCCAAGGCAATCGTAACACACACCTTTAAGTAAACCCAGAAAAACCATATTGTTTTCAAATAAGTGAAAGTGACTTTTGTACATTGTAATATATTTGGGACTGTTATTCTGAAAGTGAGACTAAATTGTAGTCCTGGGTTGAAACAGGGTTGTCCTACATGTTTGACCTTTTTTCTTTTGTCTTTCAAAATATGTGAACGATTAAATGCAACCATTCTGGCCCCATCCATGGGAATTTTTCTCACCCGTTACAGCACAGTTTTAGAGTATGTTTGGAATGCAAAGGTCCACTATAATTTGTAGGACTAACCCTGTTTTAACCCCAGTTTTACGTTCTTCCCTTTCAGATAACAGCCATTATTAGGCAGAGAGGAAAACGAAGAACATGAAAGGCCTTAATCAGTTGGTCAGACGTGGGGACTTTAATTTCAGATATAGTGCTTGCCCTGACTACCTTTGGAAGGGGTTGTGACATTTCGACCCTGGGTCACTAGTGCCCAACCCTGAATTCACAGACTTTGTCGGAAATAAATTTGCATATGGCAGTTTATTCGTACAGTCTCTGAATTCAGGTGGTCACTAAGTGACCCAGGGTCGCCTATTAGCACAACCCCTTTGGAAGTGTTTCTTTTGACTGCTGTACTTTATAAATGTTGGAATGTGTGCTGCACTTTTATATTGCCTATGTGGTTTTCAAATGTTGTAGTCAGAAGTGGGAACAGAAATTGTTGCCTCGTGAATAGTTTAGACTTGATAGAGTAGTTGCCCAAAAGTGGATTCTTTCCTCACCAATTATATGAAGTCTTAGGTCCAAAGTCATATATCCACCAAGTGGTGGTTTTGCAGCTATACATAGAATGAGTGTAAGAATAAAACTTCTATTTTACTCCCCTACATGAACGTAAAACTTAGTCATTTTTGAGCCAGAAATGGCGATGCAATTATTATTAGATTGGGCATGTAGCCCTTGACCTTCAACCCTGATCAAAAGACTACGCTATGGTGTCAACTAACAAATTACCCAGACTAATAGTAACTTTCATAATTCTCAGAAAGCAAGAGTAATTAGTAAATGACGACTGCCAAGTTCTGTGTACCAAATACGGGCTTTTGAATATAGACATTACTCTTTACGTCTTGGTTATTGATTTTTGTTGATAAATAATTAAGACTCTTGGGGCTGGGCTATAGTTTGCACAGCTGGTTACATCAGGCAAATGTCTCTTACTTTTAAACAATTTCAAGCAATGGCAAACACCATTTTGACAAGTGAATATCAGTAGGGACGATGCATTTGCATAAGCTATTCCCCTGCAAAATAGAACAATCCATCCCGTGCAATTTGAATGGTGCAGCGCCCATCTATTTCCATAGCCACACGACATGTGTGAAGAGATGTGTAAGAAATCTATTTGACATCACGTGAAATATCGTAAAATAATGCACACAATGTAGGTAGTGCCTAACTAATCCAAATCCATTAGTCAAACTGTTCACTATTAAGATTTGTTTATTCTGGATTTGTATGTATGAACTTTCCAGAGCACTCAGAGCTCTGAGCTGCATTGAATATTTTTGCAAACAAAGAATTACTTAATTGAAAAAATTGGGGAAAAAAAGACGGAAAATAAATGCTGGCATGTTTTGCTATCATTTGAACTGTTACATTCAAAACCACTAAATTGGAACCGTGCAAAAAAAAAAAAAAAAAAATGTAAACCTTTCAATATTTTGTGACCTACTAAAAAACAAGACGAGGAGTTAACTGTTGGGTGAAAAAAGCCCCCCCCTGCGAAATTCTCATTGCTCGTATGTTTACACTTAACTAGGGCAAAGTACTCATAACAATTCTCCATTATTACCGATATTGTGTTGAAGTATCACGAGACATATATTGCTAAATTTCTGTTTGTCAAAATTGTAAGTGGGTTGTTTGGTTCTTTTTTAAAATAATTATTTCTATTTGAATTTGACCAACAGAATACACAGCATTATGCATAGCTAAGTTTTACACTACTTCCAAAGGGAGTAAATTTAATTTCATTTCAATTCCAGAACTGTCCTGGTTTCATGGCATCGTTACCAAGGATAGCCCACGTGTCACTCAGACAGATTTAAATGCCGTGATTGGCTTTAGTTTGTCAAGTTCACAAAACACTAGCAAAATATCCCCACCCAACTGCATTCAACCAATAAGCACGGGACCACAGGTGTGGTGACACAAATAGGCAACTTATTCTTTCTACAGCTATAGAGTTTTGCTTTGTAACTGATATAAGGTGTACTTCCTAAGCACTAAACCTCAACAGATCATTTTGTCTGAAAAATATTTTTATTTTTTGAAAATTCAAATTTAATGAGCGAAATCTGAACCAAACCACGTACCATCTGGAATGCTATTGATGTCCATCCTCATTCACACTGGAGCATCACCGAGAGGAACCTTATCCTCATATTCTTAACCACGGTAACGTTGATCCGCGATGTTGAAAAACCTCACTTGTCTCTTCACTGTTTTTTCGTATCCCTCGGATTCTCACAATTGCCCTTTGTATCTGACGAGTTGGCATATCCCGACATCATTTTCATAAGACGGTTGTGGTTTGTTACATATTGTTTCCTTTAACACCCGTGTTCCGCAGCTTGCCAGACACAATCAGTCGTATATTGTTGGATCAGCTACATACCAACTTTTTTTTTCCTTTCTATTTTGCTTCTATTCATATGATTTAACCTTGGTATCCCTGGAGCGTTACTATGCCATCTGTCAACCGCGTCAACTCACTGCTGGCAAGTAAGCATCGACTAAAACAGCAGATCACCTTTCTTTGGCTTGCTGCCGTCATCTCCTGGCTGTCTAGTTCTATGAAGGCACGTACGGAGTAGCAGAGTTTTTCACTTTGTGCTGCAAGTGCCCACCTCTCAGAGGTAGGATACTGCAGAACCTCGTATTGTGACAATCAAACTGCCAGAATATCATTTGCCCTTGATTGGGCAGCTTTGGGTCTCGGAAGTCCATTGCTGATGTCTGGTTTCCTGGCAACCTTAATCGCAGTTTTTGACCTTTGTGAAAGATCATTCGAACCCTTTAACCAACGTCCCACTTCCACAACTCCATCCAAATCAAGATCGCAGTACCAACCATGTACGCACTCAGGTTGCTATAATGCTGGTCAGCAATGGTATCATATTCTTTGTTTTTCAAGACGCCATATCTTTTTGTACGGCGTTCACCAAACGTCACCTCTTGATATCCTAAAGATTTGGTCTCTCACAATGAGTACCCAGAAAAGCACAGTTGGATAATTGTGAGCCGCTTTTGCCTTATTCATTCGGCTATTAATCCTATGTGTTATAATTTTGGGAATTGAGTTCTAAACAGGAAGCATTCATTGAAGCCTTTACATTCAAAAACAGACATAGCTCGTGTCAAGAATGCAAAGAAATGTTTCCTTGACAAATTTACCTACATATTGATTTGGATTAAACTTTCTATGCCTCTAAGCAAGTATATAGTTACGTGGTCTTATTACACTCTAAAAAACTTTGACTAAATTTTGCCTCTCTCTCTGGCAACTTACAAATCTGACATATGATAGCAATCTTTGAGCTATAACTGTTATTTCAACGTTTGTAAACTGTGGTTTTTAAGGCCTTTCCAATCAGAAAATGGTCATTGTAGGCACCAATTTGTCCATATAATTAATATATTTAATTTAACATACAAAATATCAAATATTCATCTAATATATAAAAATAGATTGCGGTACTCTCTCTCGACTGCTAGTGTCCGCCTGCCGTCTGATTGTGAATGATAGGCCTCATATGACCTGTGACCTTTGACCGCAAACGAGGAGGGTTTGCATTTGATATCATAACCAAGTTTGGTTTCCAATTGAACTTCCCTTTTTCATTGAGGTCAATTTAAACATTTTCAGCCACCTTGACACTTTGATCTCACATGAACCTTTGAATTGAACCTTTACCTATTAACAATGGGGGATCCCATGTTGTACATATGACTCAAGCTTGAGTGTTAATGTCTTAAAGTTATACAAACATGGCCAAAGTGATCCCTATGTGTCCTTTCCTGGCCTTAAGGCATGCAACAAACGAAAATCAGAGTTCACCAAATGCGTATCGTGTGCCATCTTTTTTGTGAATGGGGACAAAGTCACTAGGAGGTCCCAACATGTGTGTGAATACTACCCAAGGAATGTGTGCACTATGCAAGTCAGTCGGCAGGTCACCCAGGTACTATTGTTCACACTAAAAAGGGTTGGACAGGGTCATTTTACGTGGGCTTTCACAAATACAATAGCAAATGACCTTGCCATTGTCCCCATTCCCTGCACAGGCCTGCAGTTCAAATCGAGGGAAACCAGGGCCATGTTATATCATATAAAATTCAATACCAAGAAGCCAGTAAATGTAAAGGTTTACCATTTTCCATGGTCTTCGCTCTCTTACCGAGATAGAGAAACAGTCACAGACTTTTTTGTAGCCACACAATTCAATTAATGATTTGTGATACTTTAAAATTTGTGGGATTTCGATAACTTCAGAGACACATTTTGTCAAAACTTAAAATTTTGTCCCGTCTTTTAATTCATTTTTTTTAACCCCCCAACAACACCCGTTCACGGCATATTAGATAGACCACCTTAGATAGGTAGATGACATTCCGCACAATAATACTATTTTAATAATTAATTCGTATTTTGTAACTCAAATCAGGATATTTTCCAGAGCATTTGACCAAGCTTTGAGGTCATAGCGATTGTATTGTCCTTCTCGTGGAGGAGAAAATAACGCATGTTGATGTGACCTCCTGATTGACTGTATGTGGAAACAGCGAGCATTTATGTTTATGGTTAACTTTGGGTCCACATTTGTACACCAGACACCAACAGACGACAGACAGATAGACACACAGACACACACACTACCAAAGCCTCCTCCTATGTTTCCCTCTTGAGACAACAAAAAACCAAAAGCTTTTTGACAACTTATGATATATTGTCATTTGGGGAATCGTCCACTTATTTTCTCGTGCCACTTTCCAACATTTCTTCTGGAAAAATATCCGTTCCTTTTTTGTATGCCCTGTGAAGGTATTTAACAACTTCTCTCAGGATAATTAATTAGAATGAACGATGTACACAAAAAACCAGCCTAAGTTGCCCTCCATGGCTCTGAATCGACGAGGCACTGGATCCCATCCACCTCCTTCATGATACAATGAGAGATGCCCGTACACCTCGTCCATTTCAATGCACTACTTTCGTCAATCCAATATCAAAATCAAGAAGAACAACATCAACACTGTACTGGCAATGAATGGAAGCAGTGATGGAAGCGGTCAAGCTTACATCTGAATTTCAGAACAGCCAGTGGAATTTTTTTCCAGGATCAGATCTCCAAACCCCTTTCACACAGCAAGCGTGGATTCTTCTTCTTGTCATGTCCAAATAGTCAGTAGGGTGGGCCTTGTGGGGTGTCAGGGAATTTATTCACTGACAGGGCCGTACTCAGGATTTAGTTTTTGGGGGGGAGGGGTGCGGGATTTCAAAAAGTGGAACCTTTTTTGATAAAATGGAACCTAACCCCCCTAAAATGGTCCTATTTTTTGGACTTTTTGAACATTTTAATTCACAAAGTGTTGCTTTCTTGTCACTGTTTCCTGAAATTTTGGACCTTTTTATCAACAAAATTCAGCAAAAAGTGGACCTTTTTGGGCCCCTTTTGGTTGGTGGAATTTGGGGGGTGCGGCATACACCCCCCCCCCCCCCCAGCAACTCCCCCTGCATACGGGCCTGCAACTGAGTTCTCCGGGCCACGTTATCCTGCTACGGACTCTCCAGACACTGTCCCTCTTTTGAGACTTGGGGGGGTTGGGGAACAGTCGGGGGTTTTACAACACCCTACTCTTCTTATTCGACACTGACTGCTATGTGCATGTACATTGTGACTCTTTGTACCGAGACCGTGACTTAACATCCCCCTCCGAAGGACGGGAATGCTTCATGATTCATTGCCCAATTCCAAGTGAACGTGGAGGAGAGGGATTCTGCATTTAGGTATTGGCGTCGTCAGAAGCTTAGCTCAGCTACTGAGAGACCGCATCCATCAGGCACCCGTTGAAGTACGATGCATCGTAGAAAGTAATCAGAGATAGAGGCGCTATAATAATTAGATTATGGGAAGGATTTGAAAATATGTCAAAAACACTCATACAAAAAAAATGGTTCAACTTAGAACTAGTGCTGTGACGTGTATCCGTTAAACGTTTACACGAACGGAAAGCTTCACTACACTTTTAAAATTCAACACACCTTTACACGTCAGCAAACCTACTAACTTTTTGTCAGTATTTATTTAATTGCTGGAGAATCAAATTTTCAACCAAAATTAAACCCGCCGTCATGAAAAGTAAGTAACCGTTTCCAATTTCTTTGAGAAATGTTTCCCGACTTTTACTGAACAGGGAAATCCCCCGTTTACCCAAGTTCTTGTACGTGATGGAGCGACTTCGGCATATTCCAAACCGCTAAAACACGGCCCCAATTATGTGTGTGCTTCAGTTACAGAGGGATCTACAACAAAGGTAAAATGACCAGCGCTAAGGAATCTCACATTGAATCGTCGTTTGGGATCTATGGGATATTCAACTGCTTTATTTTGGATTAAAACATTAACATAGGTAAGTACAAACCCCATTTTTGGTTCAATATGAATTTTATGATCGAATGCAAAGGCCGGGTAACCCCGATTAACGCACGATTTTATGTGCAAGAATTGCATTTGCGTGGAAGCGCCAATTCTGCCAGTCCCCCCCGTTAACCTTTGTTATTACCGTTTCAACGTTACAGAACGGAAATACAGACCGGGTAAACTATAGGACATAAAATTGGTAACTCCCAGCTCTACTTAGAACCACCCTTTTTGTCCCATATTTAGCACCCTATAGCAAAATGCTAGAGGTTCATAACATAAGTTCTACGAGAACCTTCAAGGTTCTTTTGTATCTGTTATGTTTTTAAAAGTTAAGCCAACTTGAAGTCAGTGATACTGCTTTGGTTCTAAAATATGTTTGTGACCAAAAAATATCGTTTCTTTTCTGTTCTAAAAACCAGAACCGCAGCACGCTGAAGGGTGCTTTAATAAAATAGTTTTTAAAATAAAAGGTTCAGAGTTAAGAATTTTACAATAGCCATTTTCTTGGCCACGATAACCTTTTTGGGGTTCTACAAAGAACCCACAAAGATTGGTTCTTTATTGGGAAGGGGTGGTGTAGGGTGTATAGGGTGTGTGGGCAGTGGGAAGCCCCAGGGCCAGGTTCGTGGCTTTTCCTGGACTGTTTTCCGACAGTTTTTAGACCCTCTCCCTCAGTTCAGGCCCTAAGGAATCTGCCCCTTTTTCGTTAATAAAACCCCATTGTGCATAAATTATATCCAAATTTTATATCGTTAGTGAAAATTAGGAAACCCCCGTTGACCCTTTGTTGTAATTTTATTTACTCAAAAGGACTCAAGTATGTTAAATTTACCTTACGTTTACTATATAACGCTTACAACTACACCAACACAGTTCTCAGATCCCTACCATTTTTTTTGGGAGATTTATATTGACATAATAGCACAACCATGAACTTAATGAATAAATAAAAAAAAATTAAAGTTTATTAATAATGCATATAATTTTAGATTTAGTAATTCCCTATAGGCCTACATGAACCAAACTCAGACAATTTATACGACAATAGATTAAAAACTGAGTGTGAACAAACTGAAATCCCCCATGCGTTTCAAGCTAACGCACTTTTACATATGGTAAAGCCCTTATAGGCCTACTGTTTTCTTTGACAATGTTTATTTTGGTAAATGCTTAAAATGATTTTAGAGAAGACCTTATAGTCTGTGAACAGACCCAGACAAAAGTAAACTGGATTTCCATTTTGTATGCCACAAGAGAACGTCCCTCTGCCATTAATTGAAAACAGCGTTAGATCCCGCGCCTTTATCAAGGCGATGGTAACGCACCAAATGGTGGCATATTCGTCTCGGATTTGACAACGCCCATGCCAAAATAGACGTAATTTTTTGACATATTTTGCCATTTTCTGGAAAAGTAATCCCGCCACCCCCTATTTTTATTACATTTTTGAAAAGATCTCACAAAAGAACCCTGAACATAAGTGAAAATTAAAAAATTATATCGAATCGTTTTTCACTATAATGCCTAATGTGTTGGCAAATTTTAAATTTTCTCATAGACTACTGTAGTAACTTTGGGCGAAAATGCCATCTTTTTACACCATTCATAGCCCAAAATTGAGTACCGTAACCCCCCTAATTTTTTTCAAGTAGTTGTTATCTACACACTTTAAAGTCCATATCATTTAATTTAGCGATTTTCTCGATAGGTTCTCTGACGACGCAAACACCTTAATCAATAGCTCGTAACAGATTAAATCCATAAATGAGCACCCAAATAAATCCATTCGAAACCCAACCCGGATTTTTGGTAATAAATTTCACCAACATGCAACACCTTAACCGCTGGGCCACGCTCAAGCTTGGATAAAACTCAACACTTGCACACATGAGTTGGCCCTTCAAACACAGCACACCTATGTAGTCTGCCCGTAGTCCAATTTGGAGTGAGGCTGACAAAGCAGACCACATCATCAATGCATATTGCCTCCACCTATCCTCCATCATAGTGCCCTGGGTCTGGCTGAAGTGGATGAACTCACAAGGGATTGGGCTGTCAATGCATGTACCTCCACCATCATCCACATGGTGCCCTGGGCCTGGTCTGGCTGAGGTTGATGACTCCACAAGGTATTGGCTGCAATGCATTCACCGTCCACCTCCTCCACACTGGTGTCCTGGGTCTGGCTGAATAGTTGATGATCTCCACAGGATTGAGAGGCTGAACAGACAGCAGAACACAACATGATCAATGCATGTCACCCATCCACCATTCCTCCACATGGTGTCCTGGGTCTGGCTGAAGTTGGATGACTCCACAAGGTGTTGAGAGGCTTAACAGACAGCAGACCACATGATCAATTCATGTCACCTCCAAACCATCCTCCATGGTGTCCTGGGTCTGGCCTGAAGTTGATGACTCGTCACAAGGGATTGGGAGAGGCTGAACAGACAGCAGACCACATCACATCAATGCTGTCACTTGCACCATCCTCCACATTGTGCCCTGGGTCTGGCTGAAGTTGTGACTCACAAAGGGATTGGGGCTGTCTTTCATGTCGCCTCAACCATCCTCCACATAGTGCCGGGTCCTGGCTGAAGTTAATGACTCCACAAGGGATTGTTGGCTTTGAATCACACCTTGAGATCTAGTCCTCAGTTGTAGCATAAAATAGAATACGGACTTGAGGTTACCAATCAAATGGTGGCCCTTTTTAATTACCTCTGATAATTGGGAGTGATCAGATAGATTTGTTTTGATCTGAATGCCAATATATGTAGACCGCCGTCCTCTTCATTACTATGTGTTATACCAACCTGCCACCGTTTAGTATTATTAACCATAGTCTTTTTTTTGTTTGTTGTTAACATGTTTGTGTTCATCCTTTTCCAGTGTTTTTGAAGCGCATTGAGACTTACTTATGTGTAATGCGCTATATAAGCATGGTTGTATATGATTATTTTTACCAGTATAAGGACATGAGATTTGGTGTAGGTTTAAGTTAAGTTCTCCATTTTTGTAAAACCTCTGTACATACAATGAAGCATTGATGTAAATCATTTTTTTGCTTTCACATTAACCTTTCAGCTCGCATCCGTTAATACCGGGAATGCATGCTTCCCCGTGCTGTGCGCATCCCGTTAAGACGTGATGGCAGCCCAAAATATACCTTACGTTTTTCGAAGTGTCGCACGGCTGTACCGCCGAAAAAAGTCTGCCTTCCTCGCATATCAAAATTTTCAGAAAGAATTAACTACAGATGGCGCTATTTAACTTTTTGTCGCGCTAAAAAAATAGAAACACTACAAGCTCGAAGTGCGAATACCTGTAAGCAGCTGATCCCAAATGTCATCCTCCGTGTGATCAAACATGCGATCTTCGCTGTTGAAACTCGAACAATCGAGCATGAATTCTACACAAAATCACCCCAATGATTTTGATGACCACCACATTGATAAGTAGTTGGTGAAAATAGTATAGTAAAGATAGTTTTGATGAAGTACTGACATGGATATAGGGAAAATTGATGAAATAGACGGTGGAATCAAGATTGCTGAATTTAAAGTAATGAAGTGGATGTGATCGGCGGTTCGAACTGTCAGCATTGAGAGACGTGTGTCGAGACGTGTGATGCACGGACGTATGCACGCCCTTCTCAGATGTGGAATTTGTAGGCCTAAAGAAATTAATTCACATTTTTTTTAACTTTCAAGACCAGTTTGCGACTGCCATCAAAACTAAATATAGTAAATTATAAAAAACAGTTTTGTTTGTACAAGGTACATCAATGTATCAGTTACATAATATTCCAATACGCTTTACATTGCCCCTACACTGTGTAACACAAGACTTGTATGCCAGGTTATGCCACCCAGCCAGAGTACGGCTTTGTGTGTTGTGTGTGAGTGGGGTGTGAGTGCATGACCTTCATTGACTCAGCACAGGGTTGTACACCTTATAATAACATGGTAGCGCCGAACTCGTTAAGAACAACATATGCCCAGAAGACAGGTACTTCTTAAAGGCGACTCGCCAGATTTTTCCGGTGTGGGACGCACTTAATTTTCAAACAATCGTGTTTGTTGCATTACACATAATGCTTGTCCTACTAACAATCACTTGTTGAAATAACTAAGCCTAAATCATAGTCCTTCAGAGTATCTCTAACTTGGAATTAAACATTTTAGGTAATTCTGAGTTTCTAGATGATGTTTTGAAACTAAACAAAACGAGTGCATCAATGAGGCAGTAACCCAAGCAATTGGGATGGTTAGGGAATGGGTAGTGGTGGGGTCATAGGACCATGTAGGCTTCATTACAGCGTCAATTGACATTTATAGCCACATGGGTGCGTCTTCGCAGTGGTTATTTTGAGACATTTTGAGACAAGTTGGTGGCTATATAACTCAACTTGGACGAATGTTTTGATGTTGCGGGTCAAGGTCAAGTAGGGCATTGGCGGTCAAAAGGGCTTATGGGCCATAAGTGGGGCCATCTGTGAATACCATAAGAGTTCGGACGGTGGTTTCTTTAATAGTATTTTACTAGGCGGTCCTTGGATTTGGCAATCACCTGTGTTTTTGCGATAACCTGGATTGAATGACCCTCAGGTTTGCGGTTCATTTGACCTTAATACCCTGATGGCCTTGTCATGAGCTTTAAAATTTTCATCAACAATCGCCCCAGCCCACCCAAGTTTTCACCTGGATACTAAAGTTTACCCATTTGACTCCTTTGACCTTGAATGACCCCTGATGCCTTGTCGTGACATTAAGATTTTGGCCATCAATTTTCATGTCATACACCAACACCAATGTTTACCCCATGTGACCTTTGATCTTGAATGACCCCTAATTAACCCACTAGCCCTGAGAGACCCGCCTAGTGCGGATATGGAATGTTTTTTACATAATTAGCGCCCCAGGTGCCCACCTTCATATCCATACGTCCAAAGCATGGTATGAAAGCACGCCCAAGTTACCCAATAATGGCCCCTACATACCTTTTGATCCCCAAAATACAACCCTCTCGAAAAACGTGACCACAAAACGTCGTTTAAGTGACCGAAATTCTGTTTACAGACAGCAGACCACATGATCAATGCATGTCACCTCCACAATCCTCCACATGGTGCCATGGGTTCGCCCGCTGAAGTTGATTGACTCCACAAGGGATTGAGAGGAGGCTGCCCCTGTGAACAGACAGGCCACAGACCAATCATAAAATGCCATGTCAATTGCCACATCCTTCCACATGGTGCCCATGGGTCTGGACTGAAGTTGATGACTCCCCAAGGGATTGGCTGTCAATGCCATGTCGCCTCAACCATCCTCCACATAGTGCCCTGGGTCTGGCTGCCGTTGATGACTCCAAACGGATTGTTGGCTTTGAACACAACCTTGAGATCTAGTCCTCAGTTGTAGAATAATAAATAGAAGACGCTGACTTGAGGTCCGGTAACCAATCAAATGGTTGCCCTTAGTAATAACCTCGAAATTGGGAGTGATCAGATAGATTGTTTGATCATGAATGCACCAAGATATGTATACGCGTCCTCTTCAGTCATGTGGTTGATTACCAACCTGCCCACACAGTTTAGTATTATTAACCTAGTCTTTTTTGTTTGTTGTTAACATGTTTGTGTTCATTCCTTTTACAGGTTTTTTTTTGAAGCGCATTGAGACTTAATTGGCTGTAAATGCCGCATATATAAGCATGCGTTGTATATTATTATCTATTTACCAGTAATAAGGGACATTAGAATTTGGTGTATGTAGTTGAAGTTAAAGTTAAGTCTCATTTTGCTAAAAACATAGCAACTACAAGAGCATAGCTGTAAATCATTTTGCTTTCAGATTAACCAGTTCAGCAGCGCATCCGTTAATAAACGGGAGGCAGCTTCCACGTTGCTGATGTTTACGCATCCCGGCTTATATGACGTGAGTTGGCAGCCCAAAATATACCTTACTTTTTCAAGTGATCGAACCACGGCTGTGCATCAGACCGCAAGAGAAGTCGGCCTCATCGCATATCAAAATATTAGAAAAGAATGAACTACAGATGGCCGCATTTAACTTTGTGTCCGATAAAAAATTTGAACACTAAGAAGCTCGAAAGTGCGAATACCTGTAAACAGCTGATCCAAAATGGCATCCTCCGTGTGATCAAACATGCGATCTTCGCTGTTGAAACTCGAACAATCGAGCATGAATTCTACACAAAATCACCCCAATGATTTTGATGACCACCACATTGATAAGTAGTTGGTGAAAATAGTATAGTAAAGATAGTTTTGATGAAGTACTGACATGGATATAGGGAAAATTGATGAAATAGACGGTGGAATCAAGATTGCTGAATTTAAAGTAATGAAGTGGATGTGATCGGCGGTTCGAACTGTCAGCATTGAGAGACGTGTGTCGAGACGTGTGATGCACGGACGTATGCACGCCCTTCTCAGATGTGGAATTTGTAGGCCTAAAGAAATTAATTCACATTTTTTTTAACTTTCAAGACCAGTTTGCGACTGCCATCAAAACTAAATATAGTAAATTATAAAAAACAGTTTTGTTTGTACAAGGTACATCAATGTATCAGTTACATAATATTCCAATACGCTTTACATTGCCCCTACACTGTGTAACACAAGACTTGTATGCCAGGTTATGCCACCCAGCCAGAGTACGGCTTTGTGTGTTGTGTGTGAGTGGGGTGTGAGTGCATGACCTTCATTGACTCAGCACAGGGTTGTACACCTTATAATAACATGGTAGCGCCGAACTCGTTAAGAACAACATATGCCCAGAAGACAGGTACTTCTTAAAGGCGACTCGCCAGATTTTTCCGGTGTGGGACGCACTTAATTTTCAAACAATCGTGTTTGTTGCATTACACATAATGCTTGTCCTACTAACAATCACTTGTTGAAATAACTAAGCCTAAATCATAGTCCTTCAGAGTATCTCTAACTTGGAATTAAACATTTTAGGTAATTCTGAGTTTCTAGATGATGTTTTGAAACTAAACAAAACGAGTGCATCAATGAGGCAGTAACCCAAGCAATTGGGATGGTTAGGGAATGGGTAGTGGTGGGGTCATAGGACCATGTAGGCTTCATTACAGCGTCAATTGACATTTATAGCCACATGGGTGCGTCTTCGCAGTGGTTATTTTGAGACATTTTGAGACAAGTTGGTGGCTATATAACTCAACTTGGACGAATGTTTTGATGTTGCGGGTCAAGGTCAAGTAGGGCATTGGCGGTCAAAAGGGCTTATGGGCCATAAGTGGGGCCATCTGTGAATACCATAAGAGTTCGGACGGTGGTTTCTTTAATAGTATTTTACTAGGCGGTCCTTGGATTTGGCAATCACCTGTGTTTTGCGATAACCTGGATTGAATGACCCTCAGGTTTGCGGTTCATTTGACCTTAATACCCTGATGGCCTTGTCATGAGCTTTAAAATTTTCATCAACAATCGCCCCAGCCCACCCAAGTTTTCACCTGGATACTAAAGTTTACCCATTTGACTCCTTTGACCTTGAATGACCCCTGATGCCTTGTCGTGACATTAAGATTTTGGCCATCAATTTTCATGTCATACACCAACACCAATGTTTACCCCATGTGACCTTTGATCTTGAATGACCCCTAATTAACCCACTAGCCCTGAGAGACCCGCCTAGTGCGGATATGGAATGTTTTTTACATAATTAGCGCCCCAGGTGCCCACCTTCATATCCATACGTCCAAAGCATGGTATGAAAGCACGCCCAAGTTACCCAATAATGGCCCCTACATACCTTTTGATCCCCAAAATACAACCCTCTCGAAAAACGTGACCACAAAACGTCGTTTAAGTGACCGAAATTCTGTTTACCAAACCTAACAAAACTCATATTCCAGCCGTCAAAGCACGGCCAAGTTCAACCGATAAAAGACCCTGGATGACCTTTGAATCCCAAAAATGACCCTCCCTCACAAGTGACCACAAACTCGTACGGTGAAACTACACCACATCAAAACTCCATATCAATACGTAAAAGCACGGCCAAACCCTACCCAAAACGATCCCTGAATGACCTTTGACCCCCAACCACCAAATAACCCTCGAAAACGTGACCACAAAAAGTGGTATGGCAAAAACTCTACCACCATAGCAAAACTAGATCCATATATCAACGCAAGACCACAATAATGACCCTGGATGACTTTGACACCAAAATGACCCCTGGCCCTCGAAAACATGACCACAAACTCGTACTTCAAACTTACCACATACAAAAAATCTTATCCATATATCAAAAAAGCACGGCCAAGTACCGATAATGACCCGAGATGACTTGACCCCAAGACCCCTTTGCAAATGTGACCACAAAACTTGTACGGCGAAATTCACACCACTATACCAAAAACTTCATATCATAGGTCAAAGCACGGCCAAGATACCGCTAACGACCCCTGAGGACCTTTGACACAAATGACCCCTGGCCTCAAAGCACGGCCAAGTTATCCAATAACGACCCCCCTGACTGAATGACCTTTCCAGAGCGGCCAACATTGAGATTTGGAGATTTTGGAATCAGGAGATTTGATCTTGGCAATCATGGAGATTTGATCTTGGAAAATCAGGGAGATTTGATTCTGGAATCAGGGAGATTTGTCTTGGAATCGGAGATTTGATCTTGGAATCAGGGAGATTGGGATCTTGAACAGGGAGATTTAGATTTTTTTTTTTTTTTGAATTTAGTGAGAATACCTAGGTCCTCAAGAGGGAGCAGCCAATGGAAACTGTCTTAAAGATCAATTGAAAGCTTCCCAATTTAAGGAACTGTTAGTAGGAACTTAGTCCATTTGCATTTTTTTAAAAGAATGCATGAAAGGTTGAAGTAAGTCAACTTGAAAAGGGTTCGTAACTTGAAAAGGAAGCCACCTACATAGTTTAGGAAACTGATCATGCGTGTAGAGCTCTTTAAAATAAAGCTTTCCCGAAAAAAAATTGACAAGGCTCCGCCGTTCTGAGAGTCCCCCATTTAAGGAATTGTCAGCAGCGAATAAGTCCAACATGAGATGTAAAAAATTGAAATGAAAATGTTGAAGTGAAAGTCAACTTTAAAGGCTCATAACTTGAAAAAGGAGCCATCTACAAACATGTGAACTGCATCATGAGATTAGAGCTCTTTAAAATAAAGCTGTCCCACACAAATTGACAGGGCTCCGCCCCGTCTGACAGCCCCCTTTAGGGAACTGTCATTGGGAACAAAGTCCACAACCCGGCACTAAAATAATTAAACCTAACACTTTGGCATTAATAGCCAATGATGGAGCATATTCAAAAAGGCAAACAGCAAATAACAACAGGTTCATTATCTTGTAGGCCTATCCCTTTGCACCCATGAGTTAATTTGTTAACACTTAAGACACAGCATACACTAAGTAGGCCCAATTTGGGTTCTCTCTTCATACTTTTGCGATTATCTCTGTGAAACTTGGTGCAAAATACCCCGAGTTATTAACATAACTTAAAGCGGCAGGCGGCCCTTCTTGAGTGTCGGATATACATCTTTCAAGTAAACCATTTCACTAATAGACATTGAAAATGTTACAATCAAGTTGTTTTTTTTCCTTCTTTTTTTTTTTAGCACTTAGGCATTTGACCTTACAACAGGCCCATGGTCACACTTACTATGGAAGAGGGAATATTTGAACAAACTATTTTTAAACATTATATTATTTTTAAATTCCATTGGGCCGTATTCTGATAACAAATAAGTAACTTTAAAATATTTATTAATTTATATTGTCTCATTATTAGAACTCAAGTTTAAAGTCATTTAACCACAATCAATTCCCCACATTCCATGTGAAAATTCAAGGGCGTGCAAAAAAATTGAAAATTGTGATGTGGTATGCGTTGTTACACTAAATCTACTCAACTCAAGTCAAATGAACTGGCAGTTGTGCTGTTGACACCAGTCCCTGGTACGTAAGCCCTTGCATGCTTAGTAGATATGGTAACATGACCACTGTTTCATTTTCGCCCGAAGGAACCCCACCCACTAGAACTGGTTAATAGGTGCCACACATAAACCATAGCTTCCAGTAAGAAAGACGACAAGCGCGGCATCATTCAAATGATGTCCAAAACTTGACAAAAAGATAAAAAGTTACCCAAACGGACTCCCGTCACTGAAAATTTAAAAAATTCAAGCCCAACACGAGATTTATTTCACAGTGGTCTGACTTTACACTAGGCCGCTTTTCGTCAAAAATGCAAATAAAACGGCCGACCAGTAGAGAAAATAAGAACATTGCCGTCTCGATCGCAATAACCATCAATTCAATGAATTGATGGGTTAAAACAATTAATTTTGAATTCTCTAACAGTCAGCCTTAAACATTAACATTACAATATGGAACACCAATCATGCTAGTAGGTATTAGTATTTAAAAACAAATCATTTATAAAAGGTAAAAATAAAATGGAGAAAAACACAACCCTGTTTGATACTCAAAATTCTAATTACCATTATTTTAATTCTGTATGTATGGCAGTTACATGTGCGTTTAAATAGAATTGGGCAGGAGACATAGATTGTTCTACTATATTAAGAAATGATTAGCCAGGGTTTTAACAAGAACTTTGATGGTAAAAACAAATGTGTCATATCAAATTCAATATTTTCATTTTAAGGACTTGAGACAAAATGACCCACAATGCCTGCATGATTTATTGAAGGTTGTGTTTTTTTTACTGGCTTATTTGATTGGTTTGTTGTGTGTTAGTTTTTTTTATGTGTTTAACAGATGACTTGTCTGAGTTTTTGCCAGTTTTATTCAATTTGCTGGCAAAACCCCAACTCTATTTTTTTGAACCCAAGATTTTTCCTTAATTGATCCACTGGATATAATATTGCACCATGCCATTCTATTGGAAAGACCATAATGCACATTTGAACAATGGGAAATTGAAATTATCTTGTCCACTGTCCCCCATCAGCAATAGCTCTCTGATTTAACTGAAACTAAATAGCATGACTTGTGACATAGGGTCATGAACACTGTCAACAATTATTTTTAGCCACCATTCTCTGAGTAGTGACTGTTGTTGTTGGGAGGCGAGTTACTAAAGAGATTCCTTATGGTTTACCACAAAGAATAATATAGTTGTGTATACAGGTTACCTCAAGCAACTTCTGCCAATATGATGCATTATAGCTAATTTATCATAAGCAATTATATTTTTGGACCGATGATAACGATGAACTTCAATTGACTTCAAACAACAACTGTTACTAACATCACGCCATTCTGTTTTCAATACGTATTTAGATATAAATTATATTTGATTTACAAAGCCCACAAAACAAACATGCCAAATGAGGAGCGTGAATTGATCAATATAGTTAGATAAGTAAATTCTATGCAGCATTTGAAAATGCCTTGTATTTGTTTCTTTTGATTGAAGTTTTATTACAAACTCTTTGGCAAGATATTTATTCACTTTCTATTGATTAAAGTCAAATAATTATAGCCTTAACAGTTAACTTCAAGTCTATGGGCCATTTATTCTATGGTTATACAGTGCATTAATATGATATATTTGCCACTCAAGACATGGTAAGGCAAAAGCTTAAAGTTTGCTAGTAGAGATGTATAGAAAGTCTATTTGATTGGTTACTCAGTGGCTTTATCATGCTATCAGCTTAATAAGCCAATCTGAGATAGTGATGGATAGTGTAAGAAAGGTGGTGGACCTCAGGGCTAACCTGCTATGAGAACCTACCTTGTGATTGAGTCACAATGAACTTATGTGATTTCTAGCCAACAACAACATGTAAGTATGAGTGGCAGAGTGCTAGAGCTAATATTTGGAAGCTGCCCATTCAATGCGATGGTAAATGCATAATATATAATGTTATAACGAGACAATCAAAAAGCGGAGCGGTAAAGGGGGTGATGTTCGAGGGTTAAAAGTAAAAATAATCAATCTTGGGCTTATCACTATAAAATGAGGACTTGCAGCAACATTGGTCACACACATTACCAGGCTGCGTGAGAATTATGACGGCCAAAAAATCACTTCTTTGACGGTTCTTCAACTATGAACCGATCAAACAAGCAGCAGTGACTTGTGCACTCTAGCCAACAGCATAGGACATCTCATCCAACATATTCTGGTATGTCCAGCCGAAAAAGTAATCATCATTGATTAATACTGCCCCGCTGTGGTGACCATCCTAGGAGATGCAGGCACCGTTGCTCTTTTCTAGTCACCGTAATCCGCACCCATACCGCGGGAATGGCACCATGCAACGTATACTGGCGACTTTAGCAGTTTCATGACATCCTTCTTAAGTGAAGTCGACCATAATCTACGGTATGGTTACAAAAATCTACACCACACGTGCCGAGCAACTGGCAAAGTCATCAGCCGAAATGCTGGCTAATATCTTCTAAGCTTTCTCGTGTTATTTTGTTTCCCTTAGAGATCATCACCTTGTTATCGCTAGAGCGCTATTACGCCATATCGCAAACAATCTCAAGCCATTGGCATTCAACACGCGGAAGAAGGTAACCATCAAGCAACTGACGCTCCTTATTGATAGCCCATTTTGTTAGGAGCTGTCACTACCATCAAGTGGGGCGTGGGGGAATTTTCAATCATAAGATAAGAATTATGTCTTAAAGACTCAAAATGACAGTATTATGCAGCCTTACATGCGAACATCTTACATGTTTCAACTCGAAGTTGGCAAGCTCTGGCTCAGCCTGTATCTGAAACGATTGCAACCTTGCTGTTCCTGATTGCCTTCATCAGTAGCCGCGTGATGTACATCAAGATTCTTAAAATCCTCGGACAACGTTCCCAAGCCAACCTTCATTCTAACCAAGTAATACCGATAAAGTCCACAAGCAGGTTGCGCACATGTTAATCGCTAATGGCGTCGTATTTTTCGTTTGTCAAATTCCATACCGGCTGTACAGTATTCATGACATCCTAGCAGACAGCCTTCAAGTGTGGTCGCTTAATGTGCACCAACGGGCTCAACTCGTTATTGTAGGACGGATCTTTTTGTATATCAACTCTGCAGTAAATCCCTACATATACATCACTGGCAGTAGATTCTACAGGAAGGCCATTCTGGAAGCTTTAGGAATTTCAACTAAGGTGAAACAGACAAACAGTGCAGGAATGGAAGGCAATTCAATCTCAACACAAGGTACAATTCAGCTCACTACAATGTAACTAAGGGACTCAATAAATGAAAGACCAAGAATGTTACTTTCCTTTAGTGTGAAAAAATTTGTTAATGCGGCACTGGCACATTTTCAACAGAATATGGAATTCCTTTAATTTGCTCTCAAATGATAGTCTAGGACCTTGGAAAAATATGGATATATTTTATACACAAAATTAACATACCACAAAACACAAGCCTTCATAAGACATCCAGTAATTTGTAGGCCAAATTTAGGGTTTGTTGGAACTTTAATCAACAAATGTGTCTATTACATGAATATCACAGACTCATACTCATTGATATTAAAACCACCAAGGTTACAGACCAGTCAAACAGGGTGGATGCCATGGGAATCAACTCCGATGTTTTTTTCTTGTGTTTCACGCATTGATCCATCTTCTCCAGAGTGATTTTATTTTAAAATTGTTCTGTTTACCACTAAGGGTGCTGACTTGGGCTTGATCATTTCAGGTGAGAACTAATGAATAGAAAAGCTTTACAACCATGCAATTTTTTTTTTTTTTTTTAAATCGCGAGGACGCACTACTTTCAAAATGTACCAGTGTCTCTTTAAAGATTTTCTGCCATTGGACAAGATATTGCCAATTGATGTAATGGAAGAAATTTTTACTGATGTACCATATAGTTTTTCCCACCCTTTTAGATTTTCACTCTAAAACAATGCCCGCTTATTCCTAATAAAGGTTTCATAACAACACTGAAGCTTTTCTTGCCCCCTTTTCTTGTGTATTTCATAGATCCCAGTTCATGATTTTAACAGATTTGGAAAGCTCCCTAGTACTTGGAAACATACATAGGAGTAGGTGATTAAGATGGCAGATCTATGACAGATCAGAATGTTCTTTAATTTGATGAAAAGATTCTGAAATTATCTTGTTACAACTACTAGTTTGAGGTGTAACCAGACATTTTTATTTGAGGGACAGGCAGGGGAACAATATAATTTGTGAGGTACCACATTTTCTTAAATGTGCATTTTGTGATTTCAGCATCTTCTGTTTTATTCATTAATCACTAGATATCCTTGAGAAAAGCTTATTCTCAAAATTTGAGTTGATCCTGATCTTGCGGCGGTTTTGTGTTATGAACAATTGCTCGTTTCCCACGGTCCCATAGACCACTGTGCTGTAATTTATGTCCGTTTACGGACAGAAAATACAAAATTGGGAATTTCTAACAGATACGACCGAATTTGCACGTAAGATTGGGTAACCCTTGGATTACTAAGGCTAACGGTTCAGATGATATAAAAATCTCAATTTTTTTAGGTAAGTCGGGGGACGAGGCTGTGGATCACGAAATGCCCCTTTAAGAAAATATATTTTGCAAATGTGAACACAGCATCATAATAATAGTGATTTTCTTGATCAATTTATTAATCTTCCTGATCTCATTTGGGGAAGCAATGATTCTGATGAGGGG
>JAMKCH010004043.1:0-37878 GCA_023653785.1 Ophioderma brevispina
TCAGTTCCAATTCTACAGGAAAAAATGTGACGAAAAAATATTTAAAATGTAACGCCTCCACCCTTTAGTATACCCCAACTCATGGCGCATGACCATATCGCAAAAATAATTTACCCTTTGAGCTCTAATTTTCACAATTATCTTTTAAAATTCAAGCACTACTTTTCTAATTCATAGTGAAAGTAAAACAGTGTTTCTAAAACATACAAAAAATTAAAAAAGTGTTTCTAGACTTAATAACCTATACATGTATAAGTCAATAACGATATAGCATCACTGCAAACAGGATTTCTCAAAAACGATTTATCTTAGAGAGATGGGATAAAAAGCAAATTGGAGTATAATAACTACACTAAGGGATGAACTAAAATATTGCCATTGTTCATTAATCAAATAAAAAAATAATTATTTTTCCACCAGTGCACCATTGACCCCCCTTAATCAAACATTTGTATCCCTTATAAAAGGTAAAGCCTAATGAAGCATTAATAATTTGATTTCATGACCAACGCCATCTTTAACCAAAATTGTGGTATTTGGGTGGGACCTGTATGGAGTCAAATGAGTTCAGAGACATTTTATGAGTACCGTTATGTCACATTGAGTCAAACAAGATAGGTTGTATAGTATACGACTAAAGCATGATTTAAATTTGGTTATAGGAATAGATATGATTCATGAAAACAATACACTTGTACTTAGGGTTCAAACCTTGAAGACATTACATGATTCAGCTCAATAGCCGCCAATCCCTGTATTTTTGCGTTTTTAGTATGAAGTTCGTAAATGTCAATCCGGTTTAGTAGCTATGGGAATACAAATTTCACTTTCTATAAGTAAGAAATGGCCCCTTGTACACTGTTTAAGTTATATAGGTTTGTCATCTTTGTTCAAAATGGTAAATAGGGCGACTTTAAATACATGTATTGCTTATTGACCCTTTATAATACATGGATCACCCTGTATAATATACACGGATCACTCTGTATACCTACTATTTGATCATAACTTTGGACAGAAACCCATATCCTATGTATTTCTCTTGAAGAAATATAGGATTAGTACTTGGATAAAAGAAGTTAATCTTCAAAATGACCTTTTTTGTCAAAAAATATAAGTGAATTTGGCCACCATGTATGGTCAAAGCAGAACAACATTAGTTATGTTTTTGGAGGGCCTTTGTCATGTCTTTCAAAATCCACATCTGTTTTGACCTGCACATTTTTGGAGAATAAATTGACCAAGGTATATTAAAATGACAAAATATGTAATTTTTCTTATGTTACACCCTATAGGAATTTTACCCACCCTGAATATTGTCTGTCTTTTGGCCATATCTGACAGACCTTGTAGTAAGAGTAATACATATTGGTGCCTTTTTTGTCATTTTGCACTGTAACATTTTTTGTACGCAGTTCATGACATGGCCAGTTTCAACTTCGGCCAGGAATGCGGTGGGGAAAAAATAACGTATGAGAATTCTATAGATTTACCCTTCACTTTTTAATAAGCCATTCTTGCAAGTTAGTTAAACCAAATCCATTTAAAATGGAGGTGGCCGGATATCCCGCACTCTCAGCAATTACTGCTGTGTGAGGATTTATTCTTGGATTTTGGTAGGGGACCCATGTTCGTTCCAAAAAAAGAGGGACTAGCTGCAAATGCGGGACTACCGCTAGGGGTATCAAATTCACAATTATCAAGTTCTAGTCCCGCTAGGGGTATCAAATCAGTTGTGATTATGGCTGGTTCAATGATACAAATAGGAAAAATTAACCTAAACATATCAGCAAAATAACCCCGAGTGTGTAATTTTTCTTGCAGTAGCACAAGTGTCCTTTTTTTTTGTATATTAGATATTTTAAAGGTATATCTTTTATTCTCATATTAGAACAGGTCCTGCAAGGGGTATAATTTCACTGAAAATTGGTCCCGTTAGGGGTATATTTTCACTGAAAACTCGCCAAACACTGGTCCCGTTAGGGGTATATTTTCACTGAAAATTGGTCCCGTTAGGGGTCACCTTCAGAACCCCTGGAACGAGCATGGGTACCCAACAAACCCCTGAGAACCCTCCCCGGGGATTTATTGGAGCAAAAGATAATTGACCGGATGCCCTTCCTGATGCCAACCCAAGGTTATTGGCGGTGGGTCTAGCCTTTGGGCAACCGCTCCCCACCATGCAACACCGTATGTGCTGGATGGCCCTGGGACTGATAGAACTGGTTACCAGGATACCTGTAGCAGACCCTCAAAGGAAACCTGACCTGAAAACTTCAAATTTCAATATTTTGACTCTTTACATACCTGCCAACCTTCCCTGCAGCTTATCGGAATCATCCCTATTTTGAACTTTCCAAATTGCCAAAAATAGGGATATCCTGATTTCTGAAATTTCAAATAAATCTTGAAATAATTGCCAGAAAAGTCCCAAAATATTTCTGGGCTCCTGAAGCTCAAAACCACTAAAACCCAGTAACTTCAGGAGATTTTGCCCCTGTGTACTCCATCAGAGGCCTTAAAGTGGATCACAAATAGACACCACCCTTTTGGGCTTTTGTGACGAGGTGTTCGCGGCACATGCATTCAGATTTAGGGATTCTAAATGTTTTTTTTTCTCATTTGTATTTTATTGTTCTTCCTGAAGATGCATGCATGCATACACTACAAGTGTTACACAAATATAATGATATATATCCAGATAATAACAATTATATTTAAGATTTGAAAGAAGATCAGCAATTTTTGAGTACATAAAATTCAGCTACCAAATTGTTTAGATCCAAAAATAAGAATTAATGTACCAGTACATACTTATAGTACTTAAAGGTGCAATGAGAGATTTCACATATCAGGTGTCCCTAAAAAATTTAAAGTACTCATTTTTGCCCTGATCTAAAGCTTTCCATAAAAATATTAAGGATTAAGCTGAGAAATGTTTCTTTGGTACAACAATTGTGAAATTTCTAATTTCGTATAGGAGCAAATAGAAAATTCAGGCTATGTTTTATATTGAAATATAAGCAAATGAAAATCACCTATTCTTTTTAAGACATTTCTGTAGTTTTTTTTTTTTTTTTTTTTTTTTTTTTTCTCATTTGTATTTTATTGTTCTTCCTGAAGATGCATGCATGCATACACTACAAGTGTTACACAAATATAATGATATATATCCAGATAATAACAATTATATTTAAGATTTGAAAGAAGATCAGCAATTTTTGAAGATGCATGCATACACTACAAGTGTTACACAAATATAATGATATATATCCAGATAATAACAATTATATTTAAGATTTGAAAGAAGATCAGCAATTTTTAAGTACATAAAATTCAGCTACCAAATTGTTTAGATCCAAAAATAAGAATTAATGTACCAGTACATATTTATAGTACTTAAAGGTGCAATGAGAGATTTCACATATCAGGTGTCCCTAAAAAATTTAAAGTACTCATTTTTGCCCTGATCTAAAGCTTTCCATAAAAATATTAAGGATTAAGCTGAGAAATGTTTCTTTGGTACAACAATTGTGAAATTTCTAATTTCGTATAGGAGCAAATAGAAAATTCAGGCTATGTTTTATATTGAAATATAAGCAAATGAAAATCACCTATTCTTTTTAAGACATTTCTGTAGCCAAATACAAGGTAAGGAATCTATTGAGTGTCTTATCTAATGAAATTACTATTATGACACAATATATGGGTGCCTCAAAAATCTCTTGTTGCACTTTAATGGTGCATGATCTGGTTCTCAAATGTTGGCAGGTATGTCTTTAGAGTAAATCATTGATAGTGTCCAGTGACTACCATGTTAGGCATGCTTATATTGATATTTTCAGAGGTTAGATTCATTATACAATTCAATAGTAGAATGTGTACATGTATAGTTTAGGTCATCAAAGTTCCAAAGCAGGGGGGGGGGTTGAAGCCCCACAGATTTATTTCATTTTGTTCCTGTGGAAAAAGTCTTGGTGATAAAATGAAACAATGCCATATAGGTCAGAATAGATATTTCTTTTTATATGCAGCAAAAATTCTGTGTTTGTACATTTTTTACTTTTTATCCAAAACAGAAAATTGGTCATTTCCTGCAAATTTTGGAACAGTTTAGTTTCAGATTATCATTCAAATTTACATTCAGTGAAGAAGGTTTTGGAAAGAGGAGCCCCACGGTTGTACAACAATTATTACCACATTCTATCAAGTGGGGTTTTTCCTGTTACACTAATTTCTGTTACAAAATTTACCATTGTTAGACACGGCGTGAGGAAAACATTTGTTGCATTTTCAAAAAAATCTCTATTTCTTTTCTGGTCATGCATGTCTATTGGCCTAGAAAAAAATCAGCTGCTTGTATGGAGGGAGCCAGCCCAGATCCAACACCTCCAATCAACAGGACAAGACCATTAATAAGAACAAAAACAGATAAGCCACAGACAAGACCATGAGCTAAGCCGACAGTGAAGCCACATACAAGCCATGAATAAGACGACAGATAAGCCACAGACAGACCATGAATAGACGACAGATGAAGCCACAGACAAGACCTGATAAGACGACAGATGAAGCCACAGACAAGACCATGAATAGACTACAAATTTAAGCCACACCCGCCCATTATAAGACCACAGATCAAGCCACGGACAAGACCATGACTACACCACAGATCAAGCAAGAAGACCACTCACAATAGATAACATCGTCATTGTGACTCAAGCTGAAGGATCTTCATCAGACATTACCATTCAATTTAGGAGCAAGTTGTTGATGAACACGTTTGATGCTGACAAGTCTGATACCAAGAACAGTTCAGCCAGTCAGCTGGCCCGTGACTATTGAAGTATTGTGTACTACAAAAGCAAAGACCAAGATCACATCGGCTACTGATGTTGTGGCAAAGTTGGCGAAGCTCTCAACGATAGGTACACAGCTGAGAAGCCTGAGATCAAAAGTATCTCAACCAAAGACATTTCAGAACCAGCTTTAGTTTATTGGTGAGGTAGTGGTACCAGAAGTCAAGTCCTGAGCAGACACTGTAACGCATCATTTGCAGATGATTTCAGTGCCAGCTTGTAATTGTAAGAACGTATAAATGCTGAGAAGACAAATTATTGTTGCGGGGGTGAGGACAACCAACAGTGGTCAAAGTTAGTTCAGCAAATGGTCTAATCTGTTGAGAAGTCACAAGATTCGCCCGGACAACAGGAAATTGTTCTAATCGTCGAAGATTCTCATCCCAAAGAAAACAAAGTTGGTGAAGTTGATGATGCTCAAGTCCTGTTGAAGAATGGAGATGTTGAGGCAAACCAAACAAATGCTGCGGTCGCTGATGATAAGGAGGATCAAGCCCAGTTGCATCATGCAGAAACAGAAGAAGCGCCTTCAAGTGATAGCCCATTGCAAGATGTAGAAATGGAGTCGTTGTCAGAGTTCAGATGTTGGTATTGTGAGGAGGTATTTGATACAAATGCAGAACGAGAAGATCATGAGAAAATGCACACAGAAAGCCGATATGTTCTGCTTATTTGCCAGCAGTGTGGGCAGAGTTTTCGCAAGAGTGAGGACTTTGAAATGCATCATCAGATTTGTGGTATGGACAATGAGGAGGAAGGCGACAGCTTAAATGACACGGATGTTGATCTCAGTAAACTCCCATCTCTCATACAGATTCACAGGTAGATGTTCAACAAGGTCAAAATAAATTTGAATGTGTCTTTTGTGACACTCGATGTACTAGTAGAGAGGTTTTCAAGGAGCATTTGGTATTAAAACACCAGATGGTAAACGACAATAGCAGTCCTAAATTGTATTGCTGCAAATTTTGTGAGACGGATCTTCCAGATAGAGAAATGATGATTAAGCACGAGGCAACCCATGTTGATGTAAATGCTAAGTTTCCCTGCACTTTCTGTGGAAAAAATTGTCAAAGTAAAAGAAATCTTGTGGAACATCAGAGGATGCATACGGGAGAGAAGCCTTTCAGCTGTCCACATTGTGGAAAGTCGTTCAGCCGCGAACGCGACGTCAAGGAACACATCAAGCGCATGCATTTGGGGAATGTCGGGAAACAGCTCACATGTGAATACTGCTTTGTGATATTTGTCACCAGAAAAGATCTCATTGACCATCTTGAAAACACCCACAACGTGAAGAAATTGCCCATTCCTAGCATCTCAGATGTCAATAATACAAATTATATTTGCAGTGAGTGCGGGAAGGAGTTTAATCACAAGTCCAAAAGACAGTTTGAAGAGCACATTGCTACGCACACAAGAGATAACCTTTTCACTTGTGATGAATGTGGAAAGACCTTTGTACGAGCCCGTGAGCTACGCTACCACAAAGCAAGGCACAGAGGAGAAGGACGGTATGTGTGTGGATTGTGCCACAAGAACTTTGTGCTGAAGTGGGATTTGAAGAAACATTTGAAGATAATGCATGACATCGATGAAGATGGCTCATTTGATCGCCCACCACCTGAGAAGAGGCCAAGACTTGTCAATATCAATGCAGACCATACCACAGTCATGGATGACATCTTTAAGGTGAATCCATACATCTGTAGGGTATGCCACGCCCAGTTTGAAGGTGGTAAAGAACTCCGAGCACACCGAAAGACTCATATGGAGGAGGAAGGAGATGTGGCCTCTGAAGGATCTTCCTTCCCATTCATTTGCAGTTTCTGTAGTAAGGGCTTCCAAAACAAAAATGATTTGTGGAGCATGTAGGAACGCATACCAAAGGAACCTTTGGAGAAAAATATGTCCCGGTTGCAAGTCCTGCTGTAAAACGAGAAACCGTAAATAGAGAATCTGCAAGTCCACCTTTTAGAAGACCTAAAAAGCAGCTGGAGAAGGGCGAAGGTGTAGAGTTCTGGAAGTGCTGTTATGGTGCTTGTCTAAGACTTATGACAGTTTATAACTCCAAAGAGGAATTTCAAGAACACATTAAGACACACATGAAGGAGCATACCAATATATGCGAGTACTGTGGACGATGCTTTTCGCGCACCAGAGATCTCACGTATCATAAGAAAGAGAGCGGTGTCAGGCCGTGCAAGTACTTATACCTTAATGTCCAAGATAACACCCAGTCAGAAGCGGAAAATTCACCAACTGACGGTGGGGAAAATTCACAACAGTCGTCAACTAAAAAGCCCGTTTTGATTGCACCAAAGCCGCCTCCTGGCTCCATAATCAAGGTCACAATCCCGGCAACCAAGCCAATCAATCAAAACCCCCACCTAGTTCCGAAAACAAGGCACCTATCCCAGCAGATTCCACCAATTGGCATACATGTGGTTGTGGCAAACAGGTGCATGGTTTTAAAGATTTCCAATTGCATATTTTGAGCCACAAGAGTACCAAGGGTAGTGTGTTTTGTCAGTATTGTGGAAAGCAATTCAAAGGGCAGGATAAACTCCAAAATCACCTGAAAGAGGAGAGTGAGGACCAGTGTACGTATGCATCATTTGTTATTAATGGGAAAGAACCGCCAGGCTCTACTTCAATTTGACGGTGAAAAGGACCAAGAAGATGCCAGTGAACAGCCTAATGGTAGCAGTGGTCAAGCGACTAGCGTGACAAAGGTTATAGCAGGAGGGGGGAATCCTACAAATAATGGCTCAACCATGCTAGTGGGAAATGGTGCC
Source organism: Ophioderma brevispina (assembly GCA_023653785.1). Lineage (NCBI taxonomy): Eukaryota > Metazoa > Echinodermata > Ophiuroidea > Amphilepidida > Ophiodermatidae > Ophioderma > Ophioderma brevispina. Next base: position 7,658 of record JAMKCH010004043.1, read on the forward strand.
CACAGCATGAATATGTTACTGGTACAACCTGTTAAGCTTGAACTGGCAAAAAATGTCACAGTTCTCCCGGCCAATTTAATTCCCGTACAGACCATCCCAGCAAAAGCCCAGAAACCACCACCTCCAAGTGGTAACATAGATAAGCCCTACCCGTGTAGTTACTGCGGCAAGGCATTCCGTGCACGAAGCTATGTACGCGAGCACGAGACATTGCATACAAAAGTGGCCAATTTTCCGTGTGAAATATGCGATCGTCGTTTCACCCGTGCCCGCGAGCTACGCTACCACATGCAAAAACACACAGGAAGGGAGCCATTCAAGTGCGACTTTTGTGGCAAACGATTCCTCACTCACAGTAACTTCAGAACTCACATTGAAAAGGAACACGAAACAGAACTTGATCCAGTGGAAGCTGCAGAAGGCGAGGACACTGCAGATGATACAACTATCATTCTTGGGGGGAATTCATCTTTTAAGTGCACCTTCTGTTCCAAACACTTCACACTTCTGGACCATTTTAAAGCACATATGGAGATAGTGCATGACGTGGAAGTAAGTGTGGTAAGCTCCGATGAAATTCCAAATATAGACAAGGTTGTAGATACGGAAGAAGATAAGGTGGTAGACAAGGAAGAAGATAAGGTGGCAGAAAAAGAAGTAGACAAAGAAGTAGACAGCTAACTTGGCTAAGGTAGTTAGGAAAGTTCAACTATACTTCGTCCGGCCTGAACTAAGGAGTGACGTTCATAGCTTTCACGCAGTCTTAAACGTGCGAATCGCAGTAAGTCGCAGCTGTAATCGCGGGGTTACAAAGGCAGTGTGTGCGATACGCATGTACAATAGCTGTGCGAAAGCTATGATATCACTCCTTAGTTCAGGCCGGACGAAGTATACTTAGTTTATAAGGCTGACAGGAATGTTTTTTTATTTAAAATCGTTCCCTTATAAAGCTCTTTCCAGTGCACAGAAGTGGGTTATTCCTTCCAAGTAATTTCTGCATAAAAAGATAAATATAGACATGCATGCCCAAAATCTATTCCCAGTTGAATGGGGTTTATGGGCTTTATTCGGTATAGGCTTAATTGATTTCTTTCATCAAGTCTTACACCAAGGATACACCTGGAAGTGTTGGAAAACCCCATGTGCACTGGGCTGGATTCAAACCAACAACCTCCATATTATGCACTCTAACCATACAATTTGCCTAACAAGCTAGGGTTGGTAAAACAGCAACAAGTATTAAGTCAGAAAGAAGTCTATCACTTTCTTAGCGAAAACATCAAAATTGTATTATGTACATATGATTTATAAGGAATTTCAAGTACTCAGTCAGTCGGTTGGTCACGCAAATATGCATTATTTTCTTTACACAAGAAAGCAATGAAATCCTTGTGACCTCAATAACCGGTGGAAGACGTTCTGTAAAATGTCCCAATTTGAGGTCTAAAATAATCGATTTCAGTATAAAATAATGTATTATTGTTGCAGAATGTCAACTGCATATCTTAATACTCTGGCTCATAATTTCTTGCATATAACAAACATACACATTGTTCATTACATGTATGCGTCTACGTGCAACACGGTGGTGCACCATTTTGGCAGGGAAGCGGGCGTACATTCTAAAATATCCAAGAAATTATAAACCAGAGTATAAGTACAGCTATTATGATTTGAAGGGCGATTGGGGTTAAAAACAAACATAGGCGTAAATCCCGGGGGGGAGGGATATATCCTCCCCCATTGATATTTATTTTGATGAGGGGGATGGTCAATACGATCATCACCCAATGTTGATGCCCATTCATGTGTTTTTGACCAAAAATAACCTCATATTTTACCATTATAGTTTAAAAATGGTAAATTTCCATGCACTTCGCGCGGATTTTGTTCTAATTACAATTACATTTAACGATTTTAGCTTCTAAATGGCAAATTTTTTAGCGCGCTTCGCGCGCACATGTGCTAGTAATGGATCTTTCACCAGAATCTGTTTCGTTCATAAATTTTCATCAACCCCATCCCCCCCAATGTCAAAAAGCAATTTACACCACTGAAAAAGGATTAAAATGGAAAAAGATTAAGTTTTGAAAAAAGTTTTAAAAAGTGTGGTCTCTGAAGTTATAGAAATCTCAACAAATTTTAAATTATCCCATTTCAATCATTACGTCTGCCACAAAAAAAATGTGCACGTATTATTCTGTTTTAAGAAAGAAGAACCTCAGCAGGGATAGAATTTTGTGGAGAGCTAGGAGTCTTTCGATTCACATTAGCAAGAGTCTGTGGATTCTCCTCTAATCAGTGTGTGTTCAACTGGATTCTTGTGGATTTGTTTGGTGGAGTCTTTGCTTTGCAAGAGAACTCTCGCCAAAATTCTAGCCCTGCCTCAGAAAATGTATAACCTTACATTTACTGGCATCACAAAATTGAATTCTCATATGCTGTAACATGGGTCTGATTTTCATAGATAGGAAATGTCGACAATAGCAAAGTCTTTTTGCTATTGTATTTGTCTAAGCCAGGGCCGTACGCAGGATTTATTTTTTGGGGGTGCAGGACTTCGAAAAAGTAGACCTAACACCCCCTAAAATGTCCTATTTGGACTTTTTGAACATTTCATCACCAAAAAAAAAAGGACTGACTTGTCAAATTTTTTCTCAATTTTGGACCTTTTTATCAACAAATTCAGCAAAAAGTGGACATTTTGCCCTTTTTTTTTTTTTTTTTTTTAATACGATCATCACCCAATGTTGATGCCCATTCAAGTGTTTTGACCAAAAATAACCTCATATTTTACCATTATAGTTTAAAAATGGTAAATTTCCATGCACTTCACGCGGATTTTGTTCTAATTACAATTACATTTAACGATTTTAACTTCTTAATGGCAAATTTTTTAGCGCGCTTCATGTGCTAGTAATGGATCTTTCACCAGAATCTGTTTCGTTCATAAATTTTCATAAACCCCATCCCCCCCAATGTCAAAAAGAAATTTACACCACTGAAAAAGGATTAAAATTGAAAAAGATTAAGTTTTGAAAAAAAGTTTTAAAAAGTGTGGTCTCTGAAGTTATAGAAATCTCAACAAATTTTAAATTATCCCATTTCAATCATTACGTCTGCCACAAAAAAAAATGTGCACATATTATTCTGTTTAGCAAGAACCTCAGCAGGGATAGAATTTTGTGGAGAGCTAGGAGTCTTTCGATTCACATAGGTGGATTTAGCGAGAGTCTGTGGATTCTCCTCTAATCAGTGTGTGTTCAACTGGATTCTTGTGGATTTGTTTGGTGGAGTCTTTGCTTTGCAAGAGAACTCTCGCCAAAATTCTAGCCCTGCCTCAGAAAATGTATAACCTTACATTTACTGGCATCACAAAATTGAATTCTCATATGCTGTAACATGGGTATGATTTTCATAGATAGGGAATGTCGACAATAGCAAAGTCTTTTTGCTATTGTATTTGTCTAAGCCAGGGCCGTACACAGGATTTATTTTTTGGGGGTGCACGACTTCGAAAAAAAGTAGACATAACACCCCATTTCAAAGTCCTATTTGGGGACTTTTTGAACATTTTCATCACAAAAAAAAAAGACTGATTGTCAAATTTTTTCTCAATTGTGGACCCTTTTATCACAATTCAGCAAAAAAAGGTGGAAATTTTGCCCATTTTTGGGAATGTGCCCCTCTTGTGACCTCCTGGGGGGGGGGGAGGGGGAGGTGGGGAGGGAGGGGGGGAGCGGGGAGAACCTGCGTCTGGGTCAACGAACATACCATTGGCCCTGTTTCCAATAATTTTCACAGTGAATTGTACTTGGGTGACCTGCTGACTGACTGTACTTAGTTTTATACAAGAGTGACTTTTTTAAAGGTAATGCTAAATTTGTGTTTTTCAATTAATTTTACACATCTTGTGTGTTAACTGTTAACCTATAAAAATGGAAACCTAAATAATTCATTAACCAGCAAAAGGTTTAAAATTGATGAAATTCAACCCCCCAAAATGGAAGAAATATATACAAGGAAAACTGTTTTTCACAGGTTGCAGTAAAGACAATATCAATGGATCAGAAAATGTATAAAAACAAACAAAATCAGATTTTGGCATTTTTGTATCTTAAAGCGATATTAGCACATTTTTTTGAAGAGAGCCCCCAATTTTTCAAAAAATTGAGATTTTTACACGGTTGCATTGGTAACTGGCTAGTAAACTATACCTGTGAATGGTTAAGCTCGAAAATGTCTGTTTCACAAACGAAGGAATTTTGTAATTAGAATAATTATTATCGGGGATCCCGACAATAATTCAACGGCTGCTGGAAACGGCCTTCCAATGTGAAATAGCCGGGAAATAGCGCCATGTACGTGACGTGTCTACGCTCATCCATTAGTTGTTTTATTGGTTCAGGCAAGTCAAGTTAGAGGTTATCTTCTCGAGGTGGCACTATTTCATCATGGACGGATATAAACGTAGCATTTCCAGCTCTGCCGTTAAGTCCAATCTGGGATCCCAATTCTAATGACAAAATCGCTTATTTTATGATAAATACGCATTTCTTAGCATTCTCGTTCGCAGGTAGTTTCCTAGACAATTACCAACGTAACTGTGCCAAAATATCAACTTTTGAAAATTGGGGGCGCTCTTCAAAAAATGTGCTATTATTGCTTTAAACATACCTTGTAACCTTGAAAGCAACCTAATAAGCATAAACTTGGTATTTAGTCAGCGTTGGAAGTTTCATGTACAATTGAATTGAGATTTGTGTTTTTCAGCAATTGCTGCTTCTTTTTTGTCATGTTATTTGGAGTAGATTATACAAATTCTGTGGACCTATCCACTTTCATGCTACCCATGCAAATTTGAAATGTTTTAATACACTTTCACATGGTTCATTGATAATGCCTTTAAAGGATTCAGTCCCCTAAAATGATCAAATAATTTGGATCCTAAGTTGGAGAAAAGATGTATAGTATGTACAAAACACATGGGTGGCGATTATATCTAAAAATGTCTGTGTGTGTGGTGTGATTTTTTTGGTGTTTATACTTTTGCTTGGAAAAGCTACCTGTTTCTGTTACAATGTATGTTTGTTGGTTTGTTTTATTATTTGTGCTGTAATATTTTTGATGTTTATGTTGGATAACAACCTGCTCAGTGATATCAAAAAATTAAATAATCATGTTTCATAACAGTTACTGTCCCTGCACCACAATGTCAATTATTTGTCTGAAATATGGCATTTTGGATAAGTATATAATCACACTTTCAAATGTTGCATCAATATCCTTGCTAACGTCCATGGAATTTAATCATAAAACTGCATGCCCAATACAAGGTGGAAGTATAACTCGAATCTGCACACCTAGCTTTGAATCCAATTTTTCCACATAGCATGTGCATCACACCACTGTTTTTTTATTTTTTTTTCCCTTTTTTCCATTTGTTTGAGGGGAAAATATAGAAATTGTCTCTGCAGTGGCCAGATAAAAAATCTATAATTTAGCACTATGCTTCCTTTTTCAAAAATGTAGGGTCACATAGTTTTTTGCAAATTGTTTCTCTGAGGGTACACTTTTTGTAACTTAACCAAACTTAATAATGCATTACAATTTGTAATGACAAAATTTAAGTTTCATCAACTCCCAAGAACAAAAATGGCAATTTGAAATCAGAAATAGCTGATTAATTACTTGTTATGGAAAGCATTTATTTATTTATCTTTATCTTATTTATATTTGAATATTTGATGATGTATGTGTACCATAAAATAGTTTTTTGAGAACGTATTTTCACAATGAATTGCAGTGAATAATCCATAAGAATCTAACATAGAACATTGACAGAATTTGCAAAGACAAAAAACTGCAAAAAAGTAAAGTTTCTTGGGGTGTATACATTCCCAGGACCTAAGACCCAAAATCTAAGACCCACAATCTAAGACCTTAAAACTTAGATGTGGTCTTAAATTACACTAATATACACTTTGGCAACAAAAAAAGTTAGGGTCTTAGTTTGGTAGCCGGGTCCAACTACAAAACTAAGACCCTGTATCAAATTCCACTATTATATACTTTGGCCAAAAAACCCTTGTTTTTGTAGTTGAGCAGGGGTCTAACTACAAAACTAAGACCCAAGCATTTTGGGTACCAAATCATCATTTATTGGAATTTGAGACAGAGTCTTAGTTCTGTAGCTGGAGCCTTACTCAACTACAAAACTAAAACCCTAACTTGCTGGTGCCAAAAAAATGTATATTAATTTGAGACAGGGTCTTAGTTTTGTAGTTAGGCCCTTGCTCAACTACAAAACTAAGACCCTAACTTTTTTGCACCAAAGTGTATATTACTATTCTGGAATTTGATACAGAGTCTTAGTTTTGTAGTTGGACCCTTACTCAACTACAAAACTAAGACCTTAAGGTCCGTATGCACAAAAAGTTAGACCTGGTTTGTGCCAAAATAAGTTTTGTCCAAACTTGACAGTTATTCACATTTTCTTCATAAAGTAGCAATTTTAAAGATTAAAACTTTAGACCCAGTGTAACTCTTTTGTGCATACGGACCTAACTGTTTTGGTGCCAAATCATCATTTATTGGAATTTGAGACAGAGTCTTAGTTTTGTAGCTGGAGCCTTACTCAACCACAAAACTAAAACCCTAACTTGCTGGTGCCAAAATGTATATTAATTTGAGACAGGGTCTTAGTTTTGTAGTTTGACCCTTGCTCAACTTCAAAACTAAGACCCTAACTTTTTGGTGCCAAAATGTATATTTGATATAGGGTCTTAGTTTTGTAGTTAGACCCATACTCAACTACAAAACTAAGACCCTAACGTTTTTGGGCCAAATTGTATGGAATTTGAGACATGGTCTTAGTTTTGTAGTTAGACCCTTACTCAACTACAAAACTATCTATCTTGTTTTGGCACCAAAAATATTTCTTGGAATTTGGGTCTGTCTCTTGGAATTTTAAACAGGGTCTTACTTTTGTAGTGTGATCCCTACGAAACTAAAAGCTCTACTACCCTAGCCTTTTGGTGTTAAATCAGTATCACTTGGAATTTGAGAACCAAGGTCTTAATTTTGTAGTTCGTAGAACAATTGATCACTACAAAACTAAGACTCATTTTTGGTGCCATAAAATGTGTATGAGACACAGTCTTCGTCTTGTAGTTTCACCCTTACCACCACAAAACTAAGACCTAAATTTGGTGCCAAAATGTATTGGTGGAATTTCAGAAAGGGTCTTATTTCATAATTACCCTCCAACCATGAATAATTGAACATTTTTAAATTGCTTAAATATCCCATTTTTGATGCCAATATGTTTAATGTTCGTTTTTTAGCGTCAAATTTTTTAGGTCTTTGGGGTCTTATGTTTTGGGTCTAAGTTCTTATTAGATCTTAGGTCTTAGAAATGTATACACTCAAGTTTCTTGCCTTTTGTAAAATGTGTAATTACGGTGTCTTGGCCACAAAAATATCTTGAATTTAAAATATGGAAAAATCTAGCAAGAAGATGCATGTATAGTAGGGGTTCTCAATAGGCGGCCCGCGGGCTAAATCTGCCCGCCACCATTGATTTTTGGCCCTCGATTGCTCATAAAATTTCTAAAGGTAAACATAAGAATTTCAGGTTTAATTTCAAATGTGTTCATCTTCCTCTGGCCTTCAGCTAATATAATTGAGACCCCTGATGTACAGACGAGACATTCTGTCACCAATCTTGCCGATATTTAGTTTCTTTATTCCAAGTGTACTGAAGAAATTGAATGGGTCCTGCCAGATGTTCTCTGCAGAAATTATGTTGAGGGAGTTTTCATATTTTTTACAGTGCATCATGTAGTCTTCTTGACTCTATTGGTGTAATGGGGTTCACTTGGCAACCCCCAGAAAAACCCTTTCAAAGGATTTTTTTCCATGAACTTGCACACCCAAAGGGTGGGAAGACGTTATTACTGAAAAAATATTGAAACATTAATTTTCCAGCACATGCGAAAAGCCGCCATTTTGTTTTTGCTCCTTTTTGCACATTGTGCACAATGGTTGCTCTGGTAAAGATAACTTTTTTTTTGGGGGGGGCAAATTTATTACAACCAAAAATGGGGGTTTGATACATTTAATGTTTTTGAGAGTACCATTTCCTGAACATGCTTACCAAAAACAATCGGATCAAGTTGACCTCCTAATGAAATTATGTGAAAAATTGTTGAAAGCCTATATTAGGAAAACAGCTAGAGTAGTACTGGTATACATATTCCTATATCGATGAGGTAGGATGTCAGTGCTCTTAACCAGAAGTTATTAGTTTTGAAACTTTTTATAAAAAAATTGGTATTTTTGGATTTTTTAAGAATGAGAAAATTACAAAAAATATTTTTGCAAATAGGAGTATGAGCATAATGATCATTCTTGATACAATCGGAATAAGTATCAAATACAAATTTGATGATAGAGAGGCTACAAATTTCCCCATGTTTATTATCCCCCTGGCTTGAAACGCGTCAGGGGGATTTTGCGACAGCATGCATGAAGGTGTGTTCCATTTGAATTGGGTATCTTTTGTCCAGTCTTTTGAAAAGTTGAAGTCCAATTTAAAACACAACACGGGGTGAAGGTGCAATAGAGTGTGCCTTCATACATGTACATACCTGCCAACCTTTCCCTGTTTTATAGGAATCATCCCTATTTTAACTTTCAAATTGCAAAATAGGGATATCCCTATTTCTGAAATTTAAACACATCTGGAAATAATTGCCAGAAAGTCCCTGAATATATTTTTTGAGCTCCTGATCTCTTCCTGCAAGCTTAAAATCACAGAAACCCAGAAACTTCAGGAGACTATGGCCCTGTGTACTCCACTAGATGCCTTAAAGTGGATCTCAATATAGACACCACCCATAAGAGCTTCGTGATGAGGTGTTCGCGACACTTGCATTCTGATTTTCGGGTTTCTCATTGTTGGCATGTATGCATGTATGTAGAGGATGTCAAAGGTCACAACTAAGGTCCAAGTCATCTTAGGTCATTTCCAGAACGCCCTCTTGCCAAGGGCTGACACAAGTATTTACTTGATTTATTTTTTATATAAGTCATATAGTGGGCCGGAAAGTATTTTATTCACATCTACATGTATCATCAACCACACAAAAAATGGTGTAATGCTGATGCCAGGCTCTAGATTCAGTAAAGAACAATATACTTTGGAGAGGCACTTGGAAATGGGTGGTCTAAAGATTAAAACCTATCAAAGCCTTGTATGGATGTCAATACTGTAAAAGTGCTAATTTTCGCGCGTTTAATTTTTTTCGCGTTTCCAGCATTTTTACCATTTTTGCTTGGTTTTTTTAAATTCGCTCTTTTCAGCTATCCTACATAGACCTACACTCACACTAACTTTCGCGTGGTTTTTAATTTCGCGCTAGCTCAGAAGCGCGGAAATTAATGTAGCGCGAAATTTCCACGCTTACAGTAGCGTTGTGTGAGCGCAACAATCGTCTAAGTTCAATATCTTCCATGTGAATACATCTGTATGCTGCCATGCATTAGGATAACTTCAATTATCTTTCGTGAGTCAGTGACTCTTGAAATGGTTCTGGCAGTGACTGTCACCTGAATAAACCATTTCAAGAGCCACTGACCTTGGCATAATTGTATGTTTGATGGAAATTTGACAAAGGCAGCCATTGTGCACATACGACCTTAGTGAAGGCACATGACCATATTTTGTTGCACATTTCCTGAGTTATCACTTTTTGAATGATAACTATTCCAAAGAGCATCTATAATACATAATATCCTGCAGCTGCCGTTGATAACGGCAATACACAATTTCTATAATTGTCGCATCCTGCATGACCGCTGATAGCGTTTATAACGTTAACAAAGGCTTACGGCCATTCATGAAGTACGCAAAATGGATCAATCTGTCATTTTGTAATCATGTGACACAATTTGATGTCTGGCAAATGCCATCAGCAGCCAAGATGTGACAATTACAGAAATCATCTGTATCTTTGGACACTAGATAAGATGCGTGCTGTGATGAATAGGCAGCATTGTTTCTCAACAATGTTTAGAACAAGGGTGTTGTATTGAACAGCCATTTGGGGGCATTTGTGATCCTTAAAGGGGCATTTCGTGATCCACAGCCTCGTCCCCCCCCCCCCCCCGACTTATCTCAGAAAAGTTGAGATTTTTATATCATCTGAAGCGTCGGGCTAAGTATAGTATGAGTGCCCAATCTGACGTGCAAATTCAATGGTCTCTGCAAGAAATTCGCGATTTTGTATTTCTGTCTGTAAACGGACAGAAATGACTGTACAGTGGTCTATGGGAGGTTGTGATATGAACATTTGCTCATAATACCAAAGCACAAGATCAGAATCAAATGAAATTTTGGGTATAAGCTTTTTCTCAAGGATATCTAGCGAAACATAAACAAAACAGAAGGGGTTAGAATCACGAAATGCACCTTTAAGGCCCCCCCAAATTTTTTTTTGCCTAATCATAAAGTTGCCTAATAATGCACTGCACAAACAAACCCATACTGATGAACAGTTGACATCTAGTAATTGTATGTGTAAACATACCTGGCAATTTAATCATGTGTGTGTGGAAATTCTTAAATATTGTCCTTTCAAATCACCGTGGCATCTGAGAAGAACCTTTTTATGACCATTCAAACAAACATGAAAAAAGAGATGCTGTGGTCTCAAATGTATGCCTTGTGCTTGGATCAAAACCTAAAATTAACAAGACTGATGATAATGTTGTAAATTATTTGAAATATTAAGATCAGTAAACTTTTCTCCAGAAATTAGCCACAGTTTCTGAATTAATAGAGGTATATTTAGCAACAGGATCTCAAGATTTATTCATTTACATGTAGTACATGTAGGGTAACAGCATTTGTACATTTAATTTGTAAATAAAAAACATCCACGCTGTGCCATTAATTTTGATATGAATTATTCAATTGTGTTTATTGTAATTATGATGTACAAGTGAGGTTTGTATTTTGTAGCATTTGGAAAATCGAGTATTGAAATCAAATATATAAATTTGGGTGCATGGTTTTATTAATTCAAAATACATCATGGAAAATCATGCCTACACAAATGTTCATGTGGTTAGACTGTAGATGTTGTGAATATAGTTTGTACATAATATACATATTGAAAAAAAATGTATTATTGGTATGATTATTGAGGATTGCATGCAGTGACTGGGGCATTTCCTTGTATATTATTGTATTTCATTGTTGTTCATAATACAGGGTGACCCAAAAGTGCAACCCAAGACGAGCTCATGTTGTCATGGGATGCATTTTTGAGTCGCCCTATAACAAAGACCTGTTGGTAGTTATAGAAACTTTCTGATGTGGTTTGCTTGATTGGCTATGATCGTGTTAACTTAATTAAAAAACAGAGTTGTGGATGAAAAACCCTAGCATTTCAGAATGTTTGTGTTTTTTCCCTGATTTAATTTATGAGGCATTTTTCAGATCCATTCCTGAGTAAAGCTCAACCTGAAAACAAGATAAGTAGTGGTTTATGACATCATACATGATCTCTGTATTTTCCTTCAATATGGCATATTTCTTGTTATTTTGTAAATGTATACATGTGCAGATGAAGGTAGTGTTTTTACCCAATGGACTGTACACATGCATGACCAAAAAACAAGTAAAGAGCATTGTTTTTTATAGGCAAGTAACACGCATGACATGTTTTATAGGGTAAAAAAACACCTATTTTCAAGAAAAAGGTTCTTATTTTCTAAAGTGGTCAGGGTATTTTTGTTCAAAAAATCATAAATTAGGTGCAAAGGGGTACATTTTATCAGTTTTACCAAAACTTGTTTGGGGGTAGTTTTGCTGGTAGGGTATAACTCGTTTAGGGGATTTTAAGACTTAAAGGTGGGTGACTTGATCGATGACCTCGCACTGAAGTTTGGTTTGGGTAGGGGCATGTCTCTGAGAATCTGCAAGTAGGACCCGTACCTATACCAATTTTTGCCAAAAAAGGACCCAAAACTGTACCAGAGATGCAAATTTTTGGGCCAATTTAACCCAAATTTGCCATGATTTTTTCTTCAAACTTTTGACATTTTAAGCAAATTTTGAAAATTCTGGCTTCAGATTGAGGAAATTGTACTAATTTTCCAGCAAATTCTTGGAAATTTTGTTTCCAGTTGAGAAAATTTGACTAATTTTCCAAATTTAAGAAAACTTTGAAAAAACAACCCATACCAGAAGGCCGAAAATGAGACCGATGTTTGAGGCACATCCCCGTATGGTCATTTGTGTTGAGTACCCCTCCCTGGGGTTGGCAGCATAGCATGGCTGCCTGCGATTTCTATTTTGTTTGATCCATTTGGGCAGCTGACTGCAGCAATATAATGGAGTGCCTCCCCCACCAGAAAAAAAAATGACAGATGTTTTGCAAAAATCTGCAATTTGGGCCTAATTGGTTAAAAATCTGCAAAATTTGGGTCCCCCCAAAAAAAGTCTGGCACCGCCACTGGACAATTGTTTTGTTGTGCTACATTGCATTTCTTATTCCAGCATACACATAGATTCTCCCAAATACTGTCATGTAGGCTGAGCAATGTTGTGTTATATGGTGTAATGATTTCCTGCCAAAACATTTGTGTACAGAAATATAGCTTTATTCTGTTGTAATGTTTCAGCGGGCAATTAGTGGGCTGTGTAACAGGAGTATGCTCTCAGTTACTGAGTACCAAATCATTGCATGTTGCCCAAATAGGGGAAAATAATTGTATTCTATGAAACTAGCACTTACATCCTTAATTGCACAGACCACTGATCTCTATACAATGGATTGGAAACCTGGGCTTCGTAATTGAAGCACTGATGGCCATATTGGTCATCCAAAAAGAGCCCAAGCAGGTGGTTAAGAGCCGGTCATTTATACAAAATTGTTCCCATTGAAATGTGGATAAGTGACATAACAGACTACAGAATCAAGCCAATTCAGTGAGCTCATTGTATTTGCGTGTATGGGATGGCATGTCTCTAAAACGTGCACCCGGGATACAACAACTTCTGTTAAACAGGTGTCTCTGGAATGGTATTGTGTTCGGTAGACCAAGATGCCTGCCCGTTGCTCCATTCATCTAATATACAATTACTTGTTGTGTAGCCAATCCAGTCTGTATAGAGTCAGTGGCACAGACTCATACTGTTACATCATGTGATTCAGTGGCGTAACGGGCCTGCCCGCTAGAGGGGGCAACTTTCCCAGTCTTGGAAATTTCCTCTCAGGGGGCGTCAAAAATGTTTCAGATCAGTGAGTGCTAAAAAAAACGAGGATTTAGCATGATTTTTGCCCGTTTTTCCCGGCACAAAAGTCGCCTGTTACACCATGATTGATTCCAGTTTTAAATTTCAAATAAAGTTACACAGAAGGTAATTAATTTGGCTCTATATAGTGTGTGTGTTCAGTATGTAAATTTGGACATCATACATCTGTTAATTTAGAATTAGGCATGTAAATGTTACTGTCATGAACGCAAGGCCTGTACAGAAAATGTGTGTTAGACGGGTACACATCAAAATGGAAAGGATAAGCTTAAATTTATGATTAGTTAAAAAGAAAAATTTAAAGTTTGGACTGAAACAGTTTTGCTGCCCATTGTAGTTGTTTACCGATTCATTAAATAAGCTGCACGCACAATTTTGTTCCGAATGGACAATTGCCACCTATTGTTGCCTTTGTTTGTTTCCTTTTATTTGAGAAGCACCAGTCCCAGGTCTGTGACCCAGTTTTTGTTTTTAGGGAAGGGCACAATTTTTGGTCGCCTGCCCTAAGGCAGGAAGACACATAGGGAATCACTTTGTCCACTGTTGTTTGCTAGTCTGTTGTGATGTCTGTTGTTGATGTATCGTTGTGAAAAGGGTGAACATTTGCATGTAATATCCACATACTTTGTGGATTTAAACCAAACTTGGGTCACAGGTGCAAATGGCATCCCCCATTGTTGATGAGGTCAAAGGGTCACCATGCCAAGGTGTCAAAGGTCAGGTGAGATCAAGTTGTAAAATAGGCACTGAAAAGTAATTAAACCTAATATGAAAAGTTGTGAAAGTTCAATTGGAACCAAACTTGAATCATAGGTGCAACATGGGATCCCTCATTTGTTGATGAGGTCAAAGGTCACATGCCAAGGGTTCAAAGGTCATGTGAGGTCAAGTTGTAATAAATAGCTGTGAGAAGGGTAAATGTAAAATTGACCTCATATGAAAAGTTGAAGTTTCAATTGGAACCAAACTTGAATCATAGTGAAACATGGGTCCCTCATTTGTTGCTGAGGTCAAGGTCACATAACAGGTCAAAGGTCATGTTAGGGCCTATCATTCACTAACAGCGCCGGCGGGCGACACAAGCGGTCCGAGGAACGATGTATTTTTTTAAAAGAGGATTTTCCCCAAAAAATTACCAGGGGGAAAATTGGCAAAAAGTGGATTTTCCCCCAAATGTTAACCTTTTTTTAAACAAGCAAAGGAAGAAGAAACCCTCAATTATTGCCTTTTTTTGAAAGCCTTTTTTAACCTTTTTTGAGCTCTTTTTAACCCTTTACCCCATAGCACAACATCTAAATCTCACCAAAACTCACTTGATTAATGAGGGAAAAATGCACGAAGTCCAGAAAGTTGCGATGACGTCATCAAACCAAGAACATATGGGCACGACGAACATCGCCTGGCCGGGCCAGCGACAACGCCCTAGCATGCTATCCCGGGTCATGGTGCTGGGGCCCGAAGGCCCTGGGTTTGAATCCAACCCGAATTTGCGACTTGTCTGTTCCCTTTCCCTCACCTCCTGCAGTTCCTCCCGGGAGATAGGCAGGAAACCGACGTCAGGGTTAGGTTAATTAGCCCAGACTTGGGCTACTACTAGCCCAGATCGCTTCAGCGGTTTTTCCATGTTTTAGAGGGTCTTTTGAAAGATTAAACTTTCAACCTCATTTTTTGAACAGATTTTTAATTTTCAAAGATACCCAAACTTAAAGGGATAATCAGTGATAATGCGAGATAATAAAAAAATGCAAATGCCATGTCTTCCATGTATATAAAATCTTGTAAGCAGGACAAAAACCTCAATAGTTGAAAAACGAAAAGTAAGTATTGAGGAAATTTTTCCTACCGTCTCCTGCAAATAGACATTACAGCAACGGGTTGCCTCAAAAATTAAACTAACAGCTGGAGGGTGTTTACACCCAGTATAGAATAAACAAAGATCAATTAATTTTGTGTTGAGGTTTGAGAACACTACAGGTTCATGGTGCACAATATTACAAATCTGGATATTCGCAGGGCAAGCTTTTGATACGAAGTATGGAAATACAGATCAGGAGATTAAAAGGTACAGCCGTTTTTGTCTTTTAATACACAATTTCAAGGCCAGATAACAGATACTGCAAGTTATGTTAGACATCCCTATCCCAGTACAAAAAATAACAAATACAAATTGTATATTTTGAGATTTTTCGATTGTGATTGGATCAGCAAATGTGCTTATCCTATTTTTAAAGCGGGGCACTGGACACATTTTTCATAAATATTGAAATTTCAATTTGCTCTCAAGTGATCGTCTAGGCCATTGGAGAAATAGAGACTACATTTTACACATAAAAATAACATGCTCAAAAACGGATTAGAGACGTTTTAATTAAGATATTAAACGACCATCCAGGTAATATGTTGGCTAACTTTTAAGTTTTCAGTAACTGTAATCAAACAAATGTGTATATTACATGAATATCGACACTTGTACTCTGTAATTAAAACAACAAAGGTCACGGGGACCGTCAAACAAGAGTTCATGCCGTGGGAAAAATGCATATGGCGTGTGGGTTTTCTTGTGTTAAATGCCATTCCGTCTTGCTGAATTAATGTCGCCGGCGACATAATTATAAAATAGTCCTGTTCCCCATAAGAAGCTGATTTGGTTTAATCATGTCAGGTGAGGGTGAATGTATATAAAAGCTTTTAAACCTGCAAAAATATTGATTGAAAAATTCTTGAGGGCGCCTTATTTTTCAAATGGCCAGTGTGTATTTTAAAGGACTTTCCAAATAAAAAGGCCGGGGGGGGGGCACTCCCATCTTGGGAGGGCGACATGTCAAGGCTGTGAGACCCCATTTCAGCTCGATTGTCACCCAAAGAGCCATTATCATTTGAAAATGTCACCTGGTTGGTGGTTGCCGATTTGGACAAGTGGAAGGTGAAAAAAGGGGTGAGGAAGGTAGTGCATGTGAGGAGGAGGAAAAAGTTATGGAAGAGAAAGAGAAAGAATTGTGAGATGAGATGTGGGGAGCTTTTGGGGATTGTGCGGATCTGGTGGGGGGGTTTTAAGGAAGGGGGTTACAGCATGTGGCAGGGTTTGCTGTGATAAGGGGTGGGAAAAAAGAAAGAGGAGAGACGGAAAGATACGGGGTTGTGGAATGATGAGGTGAAGGTGATAAGGAGACGAAGGGATGTGTTTAAGGAAATGAGAAAAATGGTACAGAAGAGAGTTAAAGGTGAGGTATAAGAGATTGATTAGAAGCGAGCAAAAGAACGTTGCGAGGGATATGAAGGAGGATGCTGAGAATGGGGTGAGTGAGTTGAGGGTGAACCCAAAAAGGGTGTATACGGTAGTGAAGGCAATGAAAGGAAGGAAGAGAGGTTTGAAGGGGGCAGATGTTATGAGAGGAAGTGATCGAAAGTTGAATTTCAGTGAAGAAGCGCATATGGAGAAAATCATGAATAGGATCAGAGGGGAGGCTGATGTGGTGGAGGGCCAGTTGAGAGAGTCGGCGGGAAGAAGTGGTGGTACTGCAATTGGAGAATGAAAACAGGAAAGGCGGCTGGACCCTTGGAAGTGAGATTATTGCAAGTGGAGAGATAGGGATGGTGTGATGGATTTGTGTGGAGAGGCGCAGCGATGAAAATTGTGGAGAGGGTACTAGAGAATAGATCGCGGAGGATAGTGAAAGTGGATTGAGATGCACAATTTGGGTTTTGCGGAAGGGAACGATAGAGGACAGTGCTCAATTTGAGGTTGCAAGAGGAATATCAGCAAAAGGGAAGAAGCGTAATGTGCTTGTGGATCTGGAGAAGGCCTTGATAGAGAGTACCGAGACAGGGATGGAGTGGGCGATGAGGAAGGAAGGGGAAGAGGGGATACAAGAAAGTGGTGGTTTAGAGCGGGTGGATGAGTAGGGATGAAGAGCCAAAAAAAGCAAACCAAGAGTTAGAGTAGGTCTGAGTTGTCTGAGGTTGAAGGTGGGGTGCATCGGGTTGCTGTGCTGTCGCCGTTGTGGTTGCAATTGTGGTTGATGTGGTTACGGAGAGGGCAAAAGAATGTTTGATGAGCGAGAGTGCCGTCTGCTGATTTAGTTTTAATGTGTGAGACAAAAGCTGACAATGGAGGGATTGAGGTAGAAGTTTTGGAAGTGAAGAAGGCATTTGAGAGTAAGCGCCTGAAGGTAAACCTTGCGAAGCCTAAAGTGGATGGTGAGTGGGGAGAGGGGGAGTGTTAGTTACGGTAGGGGCCCATGTGGAATATGTGTAAGAGGGTGAGGGCAAATTCATTGTGGTGTGGGACATGGATTTATGGGAGATGCACATAAGATGAAAGAGTGACCCCAATTTTTTGGGCCACGAGACTGTGGTGTGGAAGATGCAAGAAGTTGAGGGAGTGGGAAGAGGTGGAAAAGTTGTGTGCCTCGAGGTGGAAACTGTGAATGAGTTCACATACCTAGGGTACAGGGTTAGTGGGGTGTTGGATGTGAGGGGCCGTGCCAGCCGAGAAGGTATGGGTGAGTGAAGTTTAGAGAATGTGGAGAGTTTTTATACATGGGAGAAGATTTCCTTTGCAGATGAAAGGGATGTGTGTAACAAAGGATTTGTGTGAGATCAGTGAGCCTGTATGGGAGTGAGACATGGGTGCATGAGAGAAAATGAGAATGGGGATTTTGAGAAGGACAAGAGAGGCATGAGTGGGGCAATGTGTGGGGAAATTATGGATAGGAAGAAGACTGAGGATTTGATGCAGTTGTTGGGTTTGGACAGATGGCGGCTGACCGACTGGCGAAGGCGAATGGTGTCCGCTAATATAAATATAATAATATACACATTGTAAGAGCGCCTTTTTCCAGGATTCAAAGCGCAAGCCTATTATTATACGCTGCCATCAGGAATCGTCAACAATCATTTCCGCATTCAATCTAGTTCCGGCAACTGGCGAAGCGCACATCCCTATCCACTCGATTGTAATATTCCCCCTAACAAGCTACCACGAATATCGCTTCGGGTCGACAAGCAATGGAGTAAAAGTGCCCTTGCCCCAAATTGCACAACACCTTGGCCACAGCGGGGCTCGAACCCACAACCTTCAGATCATGCCTATCGCCCCGGCCGTCGTAATCCACTGGACCACAAGATGGAATGGGCACGTGCTGAGGAAGATGAGGAGGCATGTTGTTTGAGAAGGGCCTTTGAGTTTTAGGTGGGTGGTTTGAGGAAGAGGGGCGACAAAGAGGACATGGAGGGAGCTAGTGGAGGATGAGAGTATTAGGGTTGGTTTTGATCGGGTGGAGTGGCAGAAGGGAGTAAGTGGCGATTGCTACGAATGCGAGGTGAATCCGGCCACACCCGGTTGCAGGGACCACCCATATTTAAACTTTGGTTTTCACTACTACTACTTAAAGGCCCATTTTAAAATTTTACCACTGCCATCTAAAGACGCCCCCCTTAAATTTGGATGAAATTTGGCAAAATCTGAATAACCATTTTGGGGAAATTTTGCAAATTAGTCACACAAAAAACCACTATTTGTTGCGGGCATTTTGGCTGTCTCTCACCCAAAGAGCCCTATTTTTTTAGTTCTCTGTCACAAAGCCCATATTGTGAGCGCAGCCTTACAAACCCCATATGCGATTTGGGTAAGACAAATCGTAAAAAAAAAAACATGATCAGGCCACCCGACTTAAAACACTTAATAACAGACAAGAAGCATGCACAATTCAGGAAACAATTTAATTGCTTTTGACAAGATGTGTTGCAGATTTCAAAAGAAAGTTACCCTTTAATTATATACTTTGATGCAGTGGTTGCACTGCAATAACCTTGAATCTTTCTTTTCTATATCACCAACTGAAAACGGTTGGACACTTTTTTTTTTATAATTGTTCTTTTACCCTAAAGCCACTCAATTGCATTTGATAAACTTTAATTTAATTAACAATAGAATTCCTTACGATACCTAATTCACAATGACAAGTTCATCTGCACAAGTGATATTTCCAATTTTCCCCAAATGAGATGATGGGCACAAATAACAAGTGATCATAATCACATGAAAATATATACGATACTTCTGACAATATTGAAATTAGGGTATTCATTTAAGCTAGCATATGAAAACATGTCAGCTCTCATATCTCAAAATTTGAACAAAATGGCATATGGCATTTTTTTGTACAATGAACTAACCTATTCTATAACGTACAGCGAAGGTACGTATTCTATAATGTACAGTTGATAAAGCCGGACTGTCAACTATCTGTGAAAAACCTGTGACAAATACCCTGGAAAAATCACAGGTGAAGATGAAAGACTTGAGTATTCTCATTAAAGGCCAAATATGTACCAGGAAACCCTTTTTATTCAAACTATTAGCTCCCCCCCCCAAGAAAATAAGAGCAATACGCACGTCAGAAGAAAATGGGGAAAAAACAAAGTCTGGACTTATTTTTAAATGGCATGCAAAATGCCTGATTTAAAAAAATGCATTTGGACCCATTTTCCAAAAAATGTGAATCACTTCAGTAATGACTAAAGAACAAAAGAAAAAGGACCAAAAACTTTGAATGCACGAAAATGCACATTTTGAACATCTAGGGTCAGACTTGAGAATCCGAAAATGATTCTCAACAAAGAGTCTCCTGAAGGAATTTGTTGAGATCAAACTACTTCTCACTAAATGTAAGCTCTGTAAGCAAATTAAATGGAGGAAGATTCAAGATTCTTGTGAATCTTGACAGAATCTAAACGATTCTCGCAACTTTACACAAATTTCTAACCCTGAATCTTTCCAAGAAAGCTTAGACACAAACTGGCTTGTTTTTGTTTTTTGTCTTAACCATTTCTTTTTCAAAACACACGCCTATTAGGGAAATTACCAACCACCAACAGATGTGCTTCCTGGGATCACCCATTTTCAAAATGTATTACTCGTTTAGCACCATCTCACACGAGGTCCATCTCAACAATTGGTGACAGCCCTTGATGGTGAAAAGAAAGCCCTTTAGTGATAGAATTATACAAAAAATATCTACTAAAATTCTTAATGAAGTAGAAAACCATGAAGCATCAAATATTTACAGAAGCAAAGGCACTAACAGCAGGTCTACAAGACTGGAAGTTACAAATAATTATGTGAAAATTGTTTGTTTTTAAGTTTTTGTGCATATAACATAATCCCATTTTACATCAGTCATATCACAGAAAACACAGATTGGCAAAAGCTATGTAATGTGTGCCAAGCCAAACTTACCCTGATTGAGATGAATATGTATGGATATTGCTCTTTAGTAAATGGCACCATTGGGTGCTCCCCAACACTTAGAGAGCCTTATCCCCCAGTTATCCCCAGTAAAATTTTAAAAGTTCAAAATTACCACTTATGGGACAAAAACTGCACAAATTTCTTGTTTTTTCTCTTCTGAAAATTCCACAAAAGAAAAAATTCTGATACTGCCGCTGCTGCTCACATCCCACCCAAACCAAAATTAAGGACCCCCAAGTCTGGAGTTTCAGATTTCATTGAAAAACATACTCAACATGCCAAAAAATAATTTCATCAGAAATTAGGTATGGGAATATTTTTAACAAGCCTGCATGTACTAATAAACTAATAGTAAAATTAAGTACCATTTTACCAAGTCAAAAATCTGCCCTTCATGATGATGATTGATAACTATTGATTATTGACAATGACGACGAAAATGGCGATAGTGACGACAACGATGATGACTATGATTTTGAGGAGTCAAAGCTGCCCTGATCATTTACATTGTCAGAAATCTACATGTCAGGATTTACTGTATACGTGGAAATTTTCGCGAGGCTTTTATTTTCACGAATTTCGCGAGTGAACATAAAAACGCGAAAAAACTCGTAAAATACCTTGTTCCAATAGATTTGTATTGCACTTAGTCAATACCGTGAATTTAAATTCTCACGCATTTGGCCACACTGTTAAAATCACGAAATGCTTACGCGAAATTTCCACTTATACAGTATTTGAAATGATTTCCTACAAGATATAATTGATCAATTGTGAAGCAGACCAGTATGCAGAAAAATACCAATATTGCATTAATGTGACAATTTGGAATTTTCAAACGGTAATTTTTGGGAAAAAAACACTTTTTCCCTTGGGCCTTACCCAAGACATCTATTGCCAACCAGAAATGCACATCATTATTGCAATTTAAAAAATATTGTACATATCTAACTACAACTGTCAAAGCAAATACAAATACTGATTTGGGAGGCAAACTTCATGTATACAAATTAATCCTTTTATATTTTACCTTCTGTGGGAAAACAGGCATACAGTCCTCACGTATCTGCTAACGATTTTACTTTTTTAAAAATTACTTGTTTATCAGTCTCTCCCCAAACTGGTCATTTCCAATATCAGTTTTATCCAGGTAAATTGGATATCCCATTAAAGGTACACACAAAATTTCAAGTTGGAAAATATAAATTCCACCTGGCAAAATCACCCTAATTTAGTCATGACTTTTATATGTTTGATATAACCTAAAATTTGATAATCATGCAAAAAAAAATTGTTGCTGCACTTGATGCAATAATTGGAACCATTCCCATGCTCACAACTGAGGCTGTTGAAAACAATGATGCAGAAAAAACTGCACTGGGGAGAGGGGATTGCTTATAAATTGGACAAAGTTTGCCAAACTTTTTCCCAGTGATTTAGCTGTAAACACAAGCATCAATGGTGCTGCTGCAAGTCTCTTGGCATACAGATTACTCAGATTAATTTTTTAAAATGCACAAATGGAACGTAGCAAGGAAAGATTTTAAGAATTTAGATTTGTTCATAGAGTTTAAAGGACTTAAAAAGATCAAATTCTGTGATATTCACATAATATGGTAATTAGAATTCAAGTTCTAGGTGTGCCATTCGGGGGGGGGGGGTTCATCTAGAAAAACTCAATGAATTAAGTTCTCAATAATAAATGTTATCACATAATCTTTGTACATTTCATGCAGTTCAAATATACAGATACTTTCTTTGATGCAAAAACCACCTAAAATCTACCAACAGGTTCCTGATATCCCTTGGCAACCCTTTGTCCAGGAGAGAGCGGGAGATCAATTCTGTTTTACAAAAGGTACATTTGTGCTGTAGATTTATGGTGGATTTCTGGTGGCTATTTTACAAAAGGTACATTTGTGCTGTAGCTTTACAATATACATATATGTTGGATTTCTGGTGGACTTGATTTGTTGACATCACTCTCAAACCCCCCCCCCCCCAAAAAAAAATTAAAGAGTACAATATTGTAATATGGCACCAGCATTTTATGTGCCACTCCATCTAATCAATATGGACCATTCAATAATTATGAAAATATTGCCCCCCTCTGGGTACCCTGTGTGTTTAATCACATCTGGAATAGAATTTTTATGACAACCATATACCACAATCACATACTTGATTGAGGGTTTATGGATCATGCTTTTCTTCTGTACACCTCGGATATGGGTCAAGTTTCACCACCATCTACGAGGGGTGATTGATAAGTTCTAAGCCTAAGGTAGAAAGAGATATGCTACAAAGTTCAATTTACACTTCTACATTTTCCAATCTTCAATTGAAAATCCAGAAGTTCGCATGTGTAATCTGTTTCCTATTTTTTTAACTTGCAGGTAATCAACATGAGAGTTTGCCGGACCTATTGAAGCAATTACGTGAGAAAATTAAAAAGTTGAGGAGAGGAAAGCTGACATCGGGGGTGCTATTCCATCATGACAATGCCGCAGTCCATAAGTCAATTGTAGCCATGACTGCAATCCATGAGTGTGGCTTCAACCTGGTAGAACTCCAGCCCTATTCCCCCGATTTGGCACCGTCTGACTACTATCTCTCCCAAAGATGAAAAAGGAAGCTCCTTTTTTTTATTTTCCTCTCGTACTTGCTTCATAGGTCCAGCAAAACTCTCAATGTTTGATTACCTGCAAGTTAAAAAGTAGAACAGATATACACATGAACCTTCTGGAATTTTCATTTTGAAGAATGAAACTGGAGACATTGTAAATTTAAACTTTGTAGCATATTTCTTTCTACCTTAGGCTTAGAACTTATCAATCCCCCCTCGTACATACAGCAACAACTTTATCTGCCTACTTTTTTCCACAAAACCACTCCCTCGTCTGGCCCATATTGCAAAGTACAAAATTTAAAGAGAAACTTGGCATGCTATGTACAGATACACTACTTTCTGAAACCTTGGGGTTGTTTCACTGCAACTTACTACACATATATTTTTAAAAAATAAACTTCCTCAAATTGATATGCAACTTTGACATTAAAATACATTTTCTAATATATGCTACAACAGTATCTTAACAACCTTTAATATTTCCACATAAGGTCTGGGTTATTCTTAAAACTACATTTTCTAATAGTAGGCTAAGCAACTTTCAAACACAATTTTCCAGATGAAGTCTGGGTATTCTTAGAACTTAAGAAATAAACAAATAAATCTGGTACGCAAATATAAGCTAACATAACTCGCAAAACCTTAAACATTTCCATATAAATAGCTCAACTTATTTAAGGCCTCTGGTTCAACTCATCTCCAGGCCAATGGTGATTAGTAGTCCCCAACTTCACCAACAATATATATATACATCAGTGCGTTAAAAAATGGTAGGGCATACACTCTGGAAATGCTAATTTTCATCATGAAATTCAAAATAACTTTTGACAAAACATATACTATTTCAAAGAAGATTAGACACCAAGCTTTTGTTCCATCCCATTTTCTGTTGGAAATTCAGAGATTATAAGCAATAGACTGACCAAAATCCATTTTGTGCTACTTTTCTGTGTACTTCACTGGCCTTAAAGGTGCAACATATAATATAAGACCCCCAATAGATTTCTTACCTTGTCCTTTGGTTACAGAAATGTTGTGAAAGTGAAAACAAAAGGTGATTTTCATTTGCTTAATTTCAATATAAAATATACCGTATTGTTCCTAATAAACGCCCCGGGGGCGGTGCATTTTTAAAAAAAGGGGGGCGTTTATTACAGTCAAAAAAGGAAAGTCAAAAATCCCGCAAAAATCACCTTACACAGCTTATAAAAGGTTGTTCAGTGTGCTCGCCTGGGGATTTCAACCCAGGGCAATTATAATCAACACGTGGGTCCAAGTTTTGATGTGCCGTGAAGCAGAAAGCATTGATGACAACAGCGATAATGATACGAATTACGACAGTCCCGGCCATTAAATCATGTGATTTATGTAAGCTTAACTCAATTTCTTGAGTTGTTTTATCCAAAAAATCGTAGGGGGGGGGGCGTTTATTAGAGCAGGGGCGTTTATTAGGAACAACACGGTAGGCTGAATTAGTATTTGCTCCTATACGAAATTAGAAATTTCACAATTTTTGTATCAAAGAAACATTTTTCAGCTTAATCCTTTCACATGGGGACATTTTTGATAAAAAGCTTACATTGGTGCAAAAATCAGAATTTTCATATTTTTAGGGACACCTGTTATGTGAAATCTCTCATTGCACCTTTAAACATCATGCAAAATACAACAGTTATCTCAATGGAAACATATATAAGGGATTACACTTCATAAAGAAACTAAAAAAAAAAAGTATTCACCACCTGTTCATTTCTGTTAACTTGCCGTTTCCTTCAATTAGTCAATGCAATTTTATCTTTATTGTTAGTCACAAAACTTTCTCTTTGTTGATTTCTAAATTAGTAACATAGACTACTACAAAGAGATCATACGCACACCTCATGTAATCCGGCAACAAGCTACGCCTAGCTCGACGCACCTTGACCATTACGCATCGCAAAACGAGGTGCGATGTTCCTCCTGTCTCACGCAGTCCCACCGGGCTTGTGTACGATTCTGTCCAACAATGATTAGTCAGAACGATCATTCCAGTCTGGAATGATCAAAATCTGACTACATCCAGGAACATTAATTAAAATTTCACAAGACTGACATTCATAAATAAATTTAAGCGTAAAGAACTTACGCTCCAAGAAACATACACTTTTTTTTTCGAATTTTCCCCATTTATGGCACAAATTTAGCAAATTTCAGCAACTAGTAAAGTCCTTGAATTCATCTGTTTTAAACAATCCTTTAATAAATGAAATAAAACTCAAAAATAACTGTGTAATCAAATTTCAGCTCAATATCCGTCCTATTTGACCTACAGAAATAAATTTTACATTTGATAAGGAACGCTCTCATTTTAGCTGAGAAACCTGGTGCTGTCTGCTCCCTACTTTGGGCCACCAAAGCACTGTTTATTGCAATCAAAAACCTTGAAGCAGCCCTGGTCTGTTACAATCCTTGTAACATCCGAACCCACAATCACTAATAGCCTCCTTTCCCAGGACAATCAATTGACCAGTGATAATTTTTTGGATCTTAAGTATGGCAACGAGAGATTGTGAGGCCCCAAATATTGTGTCGTGATAGTAATTTCATATAGAATAGGCACTTAATGATTTCTTAGCTTGATATTATGCTTACAGAAATGTTTTAAAAGAGAGAAAAAGGTGAATTTTTGAAAATTAAAAAAAAAAAAAAAAAAAAACTGAATTTCGTATTTGCTCCTATACAAATTAGAATTTCACAAAGTTTGGGACCAAGAACATTTCTCAGCTTAATTCTTTCAGATGGGTTGTTTGATGGAAAGCTTTACAGCGGCAAAAATCAGAATTTTCACATTTTTAGGACACCTGTTATTTGAATGCTCTTCGTTGGCCACTTAACAAAAACTACTATTTTTCTCATTTTCCTATAAATCTTAGTACACAAGGTGTTTGGTTTGGATTTAAGAAAAGTGCCCCAATTTGGGGCAACAATTATTAATTTGTTACACTTACTCCTGCTTGCAAATTCATATTCTAGCTCTCAAACATTGAAATCTCGGCCTGAAACTATACAGATTGGTAGGGTTAAAGGGATTACATCCAAATGAAAAGGTAATATAATTAAGTTGGGTTCATCTCTCTAACCTGTGGACTACCCTTTTTTCCAGTATCTGATCACATGATGACATATACCTTCCTCAGAAGCCAATCAAATAGACCTATACATCTGTAGATCCTTAAGGCCAACTCAGATTTCTCAAACTTTGGAAATGAAGGTTTAGGTGTTTACCTTAAAGGTCCAGGCCCGATCGCTAATAGCCCGTCCCCAGAACCCCGGATTTTACCGGAAGTGTCACATTTGGTATCAGAAGAAAGCCTACTATTTTTCTCATTTACCCTGTGAAATCTTATGGTCAAAGGATGTTTGGTTGGAATTATGTGCAAAAATGTGGCCCATTTGGTCGACAATATTTAATTTTACACAGTAACTGTTTGGGCTTTTCACAATCATGTTTTTAGCTCTCCATCAAAACGGATTGAAATATCGACGCAAACTTCACAATTGGGTTGTTGGGGTGAAGACCATTTCGATCAATATGACACCTTCATACCTACAATCGGGCCATCCCCTTTAAGTTGAGTTTTAACAATATACAAAAAAATTACTGTTATCCAAAATCCTTGAGCCGTCTAGCGTTTCTACAAGGTTTTTGGTATTGGCTCCAAGCTGATTGTTGGGCTCAAAATGGAGAGAAAGTTCCTAATCAAATACATACTTTTAAAAACTACTCTTTTTAACACTTTTATTTGTGTCTATTTTACATAAAAAATGAACTAAGTGCATAAAATATAGTAAAATTGAATAGCAATAGTATTACACAAACCAAAAAAATATAAAAATTTTTTTTTTGGCATAAAATTGTGTTTAAGCCTCAAACACGCTACTACCTCAGCATCAAATGAGACCTATAAATAATACTACAATGGCACGATGGATTAGATTATAGAGTAAAACCAATTTCACAAAGGGTGATTTTGATAAAGCAATTTAAGTCTTTTTTATATTGAACCCTCCTTGCCTACAAAACACAGAACACATCCAATAATATTTTGAGGGAAATTGCAGAAAATGCCTTTTTAAAATTGTGCAGATTTTATTCAACGGGACATCTCCATGTGAATTGCACTAGTGTTTGGCATCCACTGGTTTTGCATAGGTATGTGCCGCATGGATTTCCAAAGTGGCCCAAACAGATTTTTGGACTCAAATTGGGGGGTCTTTGAACTGAATTTAGGCCAAACTGGGCCACTGTGAGAGTGAAATTTGTGGATTTCCAGGATGATTTTTTGTCCAAATTTGGGGCTCTTGAACTTAAAAATCAGGAAACAGTTTTAATGGGGTCTCTGAACCAATATTTGTCCCTGAAAATGAGCCCCTGTTGGATGTAAACTAAAAACTGGAGCCGAAAATAGGATCTACCACCACAGCTGTCCCCTCGTAACTACAGGGGTGAAGGGAATGCCTCCCTTTGTTTTTGCAAAGCTTTAATATTAAGAATTAAAAAAAAAAACTTAAATATTCAAAATTTTGGCAACTAATCCTGCAGATTTTACCCCCTGAAGGGTCTAACCACCTTTACAATATCTCTGATTGCTCATTACAAGATATAACCATGATATCACCTCTTAGTAACATCAAAAATATACCTTGTAGAAACGCTGTTACAAACCTTAAAGTTCCTTCTTACAATGTCTCTCATTGGCTAATACTTCATATAGCCCATTGTACAAAATAAATCTGCCTTAGACCTCAGGGGAAGTTAAATATGTGTGTTATGCAGGTTTTTCCATTCTCCCTGATCTTTGTTAGTAAAGCCATATTTATAAAGACAAGATGCTAACTGACACTTCAAACACTGACAATGCATCACGCATCTATTATGGTATTTAGGTGGGCGCTACTGAAAACCACACTCCGTGCATCATCACGCACCTGCATTTAGTAATTGTCACAATTGTCATGTATGTAGGCTCAAAGGTATCAGTGATTGAGCATCGGTATATATACCAAATATTGGACTGCGTATAAGTGTGATAGTTAAAGCTTTCGTGAGTTAAAGCTTCATGACTCTTCATCACAAGAGGAAGACAAATGAGTGAATGGAAGTCTAATTTGGGGATAGAGTATACAAATATTGATGCTAGGAGGGGCATTTGTGAAGGATGGCCAAGGTTATATCGAAACAATACTACTATGCCCCAAGGCGTGGTTTCGAGACACCAGGGCACTATCAGAATGCCAATGGGAGTTGGAAAAAAAAGAGAAAATGCGAACGAGGAGACGAAAGCGACCGGAGTATCGCCATAACGCCGGGGTCCAGGGGACCGCTTAAGGGCCCCTGGTTGGGGTCTAGGGTCCAATGCCCCAGTGAGGGTCGAGGGGCAAAGCCCTCGAAGCCACCGAGAGGTTTGGCCAGTTCAGCTACAGGAAAGACCATTTCTTTATGAGAGTTAAAATTATCTTCTTCTGGCCGCTGATCTTTTCGCATCCCCTACTGTTGAGCGGCCTCCGTCGCAACACTAATAAAGCCTTTTTGTTCCCCGCAGGTCAGTGTCTCTCGACCATCCCTGTTTCTCCCTGAGTTCCCCGTTTTCACCTTCCTTCGTCTAGAAGCTCGCTCTTTTTCTGTTGAGTTCTCTATTACTGGTCAATGTTTATCATGCACAAAAGTTAAAATTAAACTTGGACATGTGAAGAATGGGGCTTAGTTCTGGGCCCAAATCATCGCACTAGTTGATCAAATTCAACTTGCCAGATATAAACAAAGCCCAAAGATAAACATAATGAGAATGATTATTGAACAAAAAAACACTTTGGGGCTTTGGCCTTTGCTAGTTCATACCTTGGCATAAAGTGATAGCTACTGTCAGTTGCAACCATGCAAGCAGTCTTCAAAATTTTGATCCATGGCAGTCCATATGGAGGAATATGTTTAGCTACAGTAGCACAAGTACAATGAAATAAAAGTCTAACTTTAAAGGTCATAACTTGAAACTAAGCTACCTATGCACATAGAAACTGAATCATGAGATAGAGCTCTTTAAATACAGCTTTCCAGAAAAATTGGACAGAGCTCCGACGTCTGAACAGCTCAGTTAAGGAATAACTGTCATTCGGAACTAAGTCCATATCGATTTTTTTTAAAATGCATGAAAAGTATAAAATTAAAGGTCCATGCCCGATCGACTTAATAGCCTCGTCCCAGGGAACCAGATTTTACAGGAAGTGGTCAAAATTTGTATCAGAAGAAAGCTATATTTTTCTCAATACCTGTGAAATCTTAGGGCTAAAGGATGTTGGTTTGGATGTTATGAGCGAAATGTTGACCTTTTTGGTCGACCAATATTAATTTCACAGTACTCTATGGGGATTGCGAAATCCCATGTTTTTTAGCTCTCACATCAAACGGGTTGAAATCTCGGCGCGAAACTTGACAGATGGGGGTTTGGGGTGAAGGCCATCTATGAAGAGTGAAAAAATTTATAGACCTAAATCGGGCCATCCCCCTTTAAGTATAAACTTTCAAAGCTTGAAAAACTTAACAAAAATCATTGTTGTAGGGCTATCACTTTGCACCATTTAAGTTAAATGGTTAAAATACGTTCGACGACATTTTAGCATGTTACAGAGTTAAATGGTTAAATCAAAATAATTAGGTGGGGGAACCATACGAAAGACGGGAGAAAAACATGTGACGGAACCATTTAAACAGCCTGAAAATTGAAAATATGTCAAATCTAGGTCTTTATTCACTTGAAAAGATTTTGCCCTCTTCTTGGCTTACTGTTCTGTAGTATTTATTTTCTGACTTTTCATACACTTTATTTATTTTATAACGTGTCATTTTCCATATATTTTTTTTAACGAAACGTACGCCGTATTTCGGCATCATTCCGTTACGAAATACGGATAGTAATAGTTGGCATGTCTGCAAACCTATTTATTACACGCTGTTCCGATGTACTTTTGAGTCGCAG
>JAMKCH010004044.1:0-35177 GCA_023653785.1 Ophioderma brevispina
GAGGCTTATTGGATCAAACAAGTACAAAAGAAAACCGCAAACCTTGTTTTGAACTTGCCGGCTTTCGACTGTTCCCCATAAAAACCATGCTTTGACTTTCTTCGTGCACGACAAAATACAAATCAACTCTTACCAAAGAGGGCGTGTTATCAGCTGATTCATTTTCAGTTTAATCTAATACTTTGGTAAGCATTCCCAAATAGGCAAAAATGGGGTTCGACAAAAATTGGGGGCGCTTCTTTCAGTAATTCCTCATGTCTCTTTAAGTCCTCGCGGCGCCGCCTCTGCCAGTGGCTGCAACCCGAGCTCGCGCGCCGCCATAGCCACTTTTTAAAAGGTGAAGCTTCGCGACGCCGCCGCTTCCAGTGGCTGCACTCCTGAGCTTCGCGGCGCCGCGCAGCACTTTTTCAAAAGGTGAAGCTTCGGCGACTCCCCTGCTGCCAGTTGCTGCAACCCAGAGCTTCGCGGCGCCGCCGCAGCCACGTTTTTCAAAAGGTTAAGCTTCGCGACGCCGCCGCTGCCAGTTGGCTGCCACTCACATCTCGCGGCGCCGCGCAGCACCTTTTTTTAAAAAGGATGAAGCTTCGCGACCCGCCGCTGCCAGCGGCTGCACCCTGAGCTTTCAAATTACAGCCACGCCCATTTACCAGCCCAAAACAAATTTAAAGTTTGGCTTTACGACGCCGCCGCTACCAGTGTCCTTGCATCCCAAAGCTTCGCGGCGCCGCGCACACTTTTTAAAAAGGGAGCTTTCGCGACGCCGCCGCTTCCAGTGGCTGCAACCCAAACTTCGCGGCGCCTCCGCAGCCACCTTTTAAAACGGTGAAGCTCGCGACGGCCGCCTCCTGCTAGCGGCTGCACCCTGAGCTTTCAAAATTAACACCCACCCGATTCACCAACAGCCTAAGTCGTTCGGCGCCGCCGCTGCCAGTGGCTGCAACCCAGAGCTTCGCGGCGCCGCCGCAGCCACTTTTTTAAAAGTGTTGAAGTCTCGCGACGCCGCCGCTGCCATTGGCTGACCCAGAGCTTAAAATTTTCAAGAGCATACTTATAATATTCAGATTTTAAACATGAACCGCAGCCGAAAGAACATGACTCCAGAACTTAGCTTTTTTTATTATCCATGTAATGCGGGTAACAATAACACATTTCCTAAGTAGAATCTACGTCCATATTTTCTTCTTTGATACACACATCAAAAGTTACGCCTTTACAAATCTGACAAAAATAATACAATATAACAATTAAGCTATTTTTCTTTTATTTTTCAAAACTGTCCTTAGCGACATGTGGCGGGTTTTCCCAGATCACATCACATTTCCTCTGGACACCGGCGCCTCCGCAGCTCTATTTTTTAAAAAGTCGAGCTTCGCGGCGCCGCAAAAGGGTAGGGTATTCTAAGGTACCGGGTAGTGTCATTCTCTAAGTAAGTATACGGTATTTGTTTCGTTTTTCATATTTGAGCACCCCCGCTCTTTTTACCAACACTTGTTAAAGAGCTGCACATAAAATAAGGCCTTGTGCCCTACTCGATGCGTTAAAAGTTAGGGCACTCTAAATCCTAACGCCTATACTCTTTTTATAATTATATTGCTGTTAGAATGCTCTCTCTTTTGTGAAACAGTTGGCGAATAATGGCAAATAATATCTCGTTTTAATTGCTTTACAAAACGACGAACAATTTCACAACACACTCTGCATGTGCCACATATTTCACCGAAGTCCGATTTAAAACAATTTAGGCCTATGTGTCGATCGTGTATCCTTTTCCAAAAAATATCAATAGGCCTACTCCGATGGTCACGTACGGACCGATATTATAACCCCCACAGATTATCACCAAACATTTTTGCCAATGCATACAAAAGCCATGCATGTAGACATTTCCGGTAACCTCAAACAACCCATTATGAACATGTTATGCACAAATGAGAAACCATCAAAATCTTTTGTAGCTGAATGAAAATAAGAGTTTCTAAAAATACAAAAAAATCATGTTTGATGTTGGGTATTGCAGTGGTGTCCGGGGTTTATTATCGGGTATAGTATCTGTAATTGTAAATATAACCAGAGTGGCGTGATGAAATCTTGCATATAAATTCAAACATTAAAACTACTAAATGATAAAATGTATCGGAATATAGCAGATCAGACATTTGTCTCATTGTATTGTTACATTTTTTACATTATGGCCACAAGAGAACATCGATAAAAACTCTGTATTAATGCACAAGATCTAATTATAATCTCACAACTTGCACAACTTGGCTACAGCATGCATGCATTTACGATTATCATAACGATATTTCATACATGTGTCATGTCATGGCCCTATGCCTTGAGTTATTTCCCATTTACACGAGAATCATGAAAATTCACCAGCTCAGTTTCGGCTCATGGATTTTGTTATTTAAAACGCTTTAACATGTTTCAAAATAGCACCACACTGCTCAGAGCAAAATGCATGTAAAATCGTTAACAAATGATTAAACTTTTGTTCGTCGTCTTCATATAAAAATGTTAATTTAATACACAGATGTTTTTGTAGATAGTTCCAAGTTTTTATGTTGCACTCTTAACCTTTCTAAACACAATTTTGCTACAAAATGTACGTGTTTGAAAATAAACATTTTGAATCTATAGAAGCCTTAGAAATTGAGCAGATATCCCAGGTAGAACACTTAAAAAGCAAATGCGTTTCTCATAATTTTCTTTATAATTAACTAGTTATTTGCGCCAATCTCAATTTTGAAAATAAATGACTAATTTAGGCTCTTACAGACTAAACTCTTCGACGTAAATATACACCTCCATAATTAAAGATGGAGCAAATATACCAAACTGAAGCATAATAATAAAATCATAATATACGAATATGGTTTAAAAACTTCTTTTTCACTTACCATTGCTAAAGCCCCAACACCAGAAAACATTCCAACGCATAACATCACTAAAGCCGACAGTTCCATTTTGAGAAGAAAGGTCCTCTTTTTCCGTAACTTCCAAGTAAAATATTAACAAGCTTGCCAATGAACTGCAGAGAGTGGATGACGAAGATGTACTCGTGGTCAATTCAAGCAGCTGCAATAAACTGTCAGAAGCTGTTGGATATTTCCACGTGCAGTTGAAGAGTTTGAAAGTAATTTGGCAGTACCTTTGTTAAATATCACTGCTTGAAAATCCCACACCTTATAGGCTGTCGTCGTGTGCACTCTCAATGTGTATACTGTATTATTTTTTAAATATATCAAACATGAATAGATTTTTAACATTATGACGTCACTGAAATAAATGTCGCGGGTTTTTTCTTCCAATTTATATGAAGTTACACTGATTTGTTTTGACAAACATGATCCAGAAATATATTTTGAAAAATAGTTTTAAAAACTTAAATGAGTTACAAGTAACGAGAAGTCCATACGCAGCATGATGTATTGATTGAAATACAATACTCTAAAATATACACACCATTTTCACCTTAGATTATCATACGTTTAATTTCTTTTACCTAATAATGCCGAATTGGAGCTAAATTGGTTAATTGCATATTTTTTATTGGTAGCTATTTTTTCACAGTCGCAGCTGCGTTACAATGGCGCGCTACGTAAATATGATTGTTACAAGTGTTATTTTCCTTGAGGATTTAAAACATTGTGAAAAAGACGTTTTACTCTAAATTTGAAAATGTTAATTTTTTTCTGAAAGAGCTTGAAAGGCAGTGATTTAGGCCTACTATTTCACTCAAGAAGTGCAGAATATTTATTACATTCAAAAATGAAACTGCGAGGCCCTGTTATGAATTAAATATGCCTAATTGATATTTGTTTGCAAAAGAATGTTATGCAGCCTCTAATATCCTAAAGCTTCCTAAATGTTGAAGTAACTAAAATACCCTCATCGCCCAACCTGCAATATCTAAGAAGTAGCGTTACATAAAGTGTCCGTTACTGTAATTATAAGAAGTTTGTGGCGTGTATGCCACGAGTACAACATCCTGGCTAGTAACATAAGCCCCCTGTCGAGAATGCAGGAAACGTGACCTCACTTGTCAAGTCGTCACCTTGCCACGGCGTCAAATTTCCAGATCCAAGTCTAGACTCCACGTTGCAAGTTCTGAATGCTATACATGCACTTTTTATGCCACTTTGTTTATACCGTCTTTAAAGGTCAGAAAGCTTTTAGAAGTTTCAGAAAGTTCGGAGCTACAATTGCGATGCGATGGTTTGAAGGCTCTATCATTAGCCTATATCGCTATAACAGGGGCGGATAAGTTTGAGGTTGAGGTTGAGGCTGAATCTTCCATACGCATATTATTTCATTTGAGTTGGCAATACATACTTTCAAATTTACGTTGATTAATGCGTAGAACTCTGTGCATCTTAGTTTCTATTGGGTCATAACTCAGCATTGACTCTCGAGGCCGCAGCCGGGGCCTTATACCATGATCGTTCATGAAATTCACGGAAAAGTGTGAAAGATAGGCCCATTTGCAACCACGATATTCAAATTTAGGAGTGTTTGGGAGCCGTGATCGTGACCCGCCAAAATATTAAATAAGTTTTTTTTTAAAAGAATCGGTTTGTAAAATTTATAAGCCACTCAATAGGCTCTTTAAATGCCATCAGGTGACATCTACCGCAAAATGCAAATTATCCAATTCTCTTGTGTACGGACGCAGAGTGGGCCAGCTAATCAGGCATCTTAAATATTAATCAGTCCTCTCTTATTTAGATTTAGAGCTTGTTTATAAAATTTGGCTCTTAAACCAATCCTTCAGCAGCCGGGTCAGACGCAAGCATCTAAACCGATGCAGGGTGATATCAAGCTGCTGTCCTCTGCCCCAAATCCAGGACAGGCGGCTTTTATTCATTGCAGATAGCTTAGGAGATTTATGGGTTGACCATGCACCCGGGCGGCGCCAGGGGGTGGCAGGGAGGGCGGCCACCCCCCCCCGAGAGTCATCAAAATTTAGGAAAAATCGGCGGTTTTTTGCGAAAAAATAGGGGTTTTAACCAAATGAGTCTGTGTACTGTTTCGCCCGCCCTATGATGATTGTTTCGCCCCTCTATTATTGTACACCTGGCGCCCCCCCCGCCCTGCCAGGCACCCAAAACTAAAAACGATTTTTCGCACAATCTAAGCAATCTTCGTCAAGAATTCTCAGGGAATGTTACCAACGTCAAAATATTTAACCAATAAGGGATCCCTCTGGTGGCCATCTTGGATTAACACTCGTCCAAGCCAAGGGTGGGGGGGTGACCACCCCCCTCGAGAACTGCGTTCCGGTGCGCTAAAATCCAAAAACGTAAAAAGGCTTCTAGGTAATCGTCTCTCATCCTTTCGGTCATTTTAGCGAAAACAAAAATGCTGAAGGTTGCTACGCACCTTCACCGGGGTTAGGGTATTGCCGTCAAAGTCGAAGGGTAGGGGGGTGGTTGCCACCAAAGGATATTTTATGGTGCATTTTGAAAATTATTATGCACAGTATTGCTCTAAAACTCTATGTTTATTAATAAAACTAGTCATTTGCCCATCATTTAGAGCTGAAAACCGCAATGAAAATCGATATTCATACGTTTTTTAGCGCAAAAATTGGATTTGCGCCTATTTTCTGTGGAAATGCCAATTTTGCCGACTCGCGGGACTTGAGCGCATTGTGAAGCCAATATAGGTATGTTGGTATTATTCCTCCCCCCCCAGGTTATCAATGGAAAGAGGAGGACCATAACTATCCACTGGTATCAAAATCATAAGCATCGGGTGCTTTTTAAAGAATCTCGAGTGGGGGGGGTGGAACACCCCCCTTGGTCGTGAACGTAGTATAAAAAAACCCTTGGGTTGGACGAGGTTAAGGGGATAAACACAGGACAAAGTGGCTTCAATTTAGTTAAAAACAATTCGTCTCATCATGAGGACCTGGGTTCAACATAATCGTTTATCCATTAAGCTTTTGGAACCTTGCTAGTTTGTATGGGACCCTCTATATCAATG
This sequence comes from Ophioderma brevispina, assembly GCA_023653785.1. Taxonomy (NCBI): domain Eukaryota; kingdom Metazoa; phylum Echinodermata; class Ophiuroidea; order Amphilepidida; family Ophiodermatidae; genus Ophioderma; species Ophioderma brevispina. The sequence goes on from JAMKCH010004044.1 coordinate 5,992, forward strand.
CAGGTAGTTAGTGGTAGCAAATTGTGGGGTCCACCTTTTCAATTTAAGGTTCACAGGGGTCAAACTTTAAAATACTCCAATCATGATGACATTTATGCCATTATTGTCCGTCCAGTCATAAGCCCGATTCCAAAAAATTATAGTTGGCTTACCATCTATTGACCATTGGTTTTTAGGGGAAAAAATAGCTTAAAAGTGTAACCAAAAGTACACACTAAAAACAACTGGTCATTTTCCGGGGCAGTAGTCAACTATGCACAACTCTTTAAAAACCAAAACTACACACCTAAAAAACAACGTGGTCATTTTCCGGGGTCAGTAGTCGACTATGCCAAACTACTCAATAGTGGTCAAAATTGGACCACAAAAAGAGTCAAATTGCCCTTTTCGTGGTCAATTGACCACTATTTCTGAGTAGTGTGCATAGGTGACTACTGACCCCGTAAATGACCACATTGTTTTAACCCTGTTGGAAGTCCTCTTTCGCAAGCAATCATTTCAAGTATTTAAATATTAATCAGAGTAACTTTCAATGTTGACCCCTGTACAAATTGAGATTGACCTTTTTACCGTTTTTAGTCATTTTTACTCTTTGGGTATAACTCCACAAAACCAATAGGTCGTAAGTGGCACAAACTATACATTTTTGGAACATATGCCGAGCGGACAATATGGAAACTGTGTTCCACCAGGTTTAGAGTTAGTTTAAAAAGTTTTTGACCCTGGTAAACTTAAATTGGGCCTATTGAAGAACCCCCCCCCAAGTGGGACATCCAACTTGAGCCCACTAAATACATTGCATGATATAAAGGGGTCCAGATTCATTATACGATAACCTACCAAGTTGTCAAACGTAGCATGTAGGGCGGGCATGAACGAATCCTTAAGTAAGACCCCGGTGATAAGGACCATATGATATTCTGCTCCTGCTCTAAAAAGAATCAGAAAATAGACATAGTTTTGCATGCATATCTGAGACATTCAGTTACAGAGATATGGGTGAATGTGATAACGGTCAATGAACTTTTAATTGGTCATTGTACTATAGGGGTGGGCAAGTATGAACTTTTTTTACAAATCTTTTGTAAAACGAGCATATTCTATGGCCATTTTGGATCCTGAAAATGAATCAGGCAAGCTTTTTCACTCAAGATCAATTTTTAGGTTGGTTCTGTCGAGTTTAAGTTTTGTACATGAAGTCTATAGGGCTTTTCTGCTATACTTTTGGAAAAACAAAAAAAGTCTTCATCCTGGATTTTGCTAGAAACTCACCAATAGGTGCTTTATAGGTTTAGGCAAATAATTGTCAAAGAAAGAAAAATCAAATTTATTCTCAATGGCAGAAAATATATTTTTTCCAAAATTCTCTTCAACTGAGGCAAGGCAATGCACAGAACAACCAAAACAAGATCGCTAGTTTGTGAGTGAGTGGAAATTGAAGGAGTCTGTTGTTGTCCTTTGCAACCAGTTACATAACTTGCTAATACCTGTGAATGGTACTGGGGTGTTTTCATACCAGGTGTGGTACTATTATTAACAGGTAGTAGCAGGCAAATCATTGTGTGTAAAGAGGTGTATTCCTGTTTCTATAAATAATTTAAACCAGTAGGTGAAATTTGTAGCTGTGCTACTGAGTGACTACACGCCCTCTGCAAGGTAAAGACATTTTTTCTTTATTCTAGACAATCATGAACTTAATTGGTTATTTTGGAAACCTATGGTGTTACAAAGGGAGGCAATATACCTAGCACATGTGCATGTTACATGGTTGTCATTAGTTTGTATGTGACAAATACTGGCAAATAACTAATTTAACCTCAAAATCCCATTGACTTTATGTACAAAACTTAAAATCCATGGAACCAACCCAAAACTTTATTTTCAGTGAAAGAGCTTGCTAGATTCTTTTTCAGGAGCCAAAATGGCCATAGAATCCACACGATTTAAAAACAAAGTTGCAACTTGCCCACCCCTAATCATGCTAATTGTACAGGGGCCAACATCTTCAAAAATGCCTTTCAATCTTGACAAAATTGGTGTCAAAGATGTCAAAATGCTGGTATTTAAGCAACTTAGCCACCACACATACGTAAATAAAAATGGAAATGGCAATTTTACGAGTTGGAGCTTCAATGTTTGCGTTTTTTTAGGTAGAGAGATGAGTAGCCCTAATTACCATACACCAACAATGTAGATAAGATTGACACAGAGGGTAGCTTTTTTACACCTATACATCCTAGATATGCAACTATATACTTGCATGGATGGTCCTACTCATACCAACAACCTAACACCGATTTGTCAATATCATGGCATTTGAAAGTTTGCAATCAAAAGTTCAATGACCTTTATCCAATTTCATCCATGATATCTCGTAGCAGGAACATCACAAATGGGCCAAAGTATATTTTCTGATTCTTTATAATGAGGCGGATTCCAGTTGAGATACATTCAAAACTAAATCCGAACCACTTAAGACTGATCTGTTTTAGAAAAAATCGGCGGTGGTAACAAAACAGTACATGGATATAATATAATCGTAGTAATGCGTTAAGCAGATTGGCCATGGTTATTCATATTTCAGCACCACAACCATGACCAACCCTTAAAACATACAGCTTTTACATAAGCAGGCAAACTTCTACATGGGCAAAGCGGACTTTGTCATGGGGGGGGGGGTGCGTCGGCGCCTCCTGGCAAGGCCCTGTCCAGGACTCTTTACATACAAGGTGTGAAATTTTTACCACCACTTATGCTATGTTGTGACTCCGGAGCTGAGCTTTTCATTATATTTGTAAAACACCCAAAATTAAAAAAAAAAAAAGATGAAGGAACCGAGGGTCATAGATGTTAATTGAACAAAATGGTGGGGGCGCGGTACGTACTGATCCATGTTTGAAGGATTATTTATAATTATGATCTGGAATTTTGGGGGAGGTCTACGGAGGGGTGCATGGCGTGGATCACGAGTGCCCTCTTTAAAACCACGTTTCTTTTGAGACTGATTGATTTTTTATGCTACTGGTCCTGATGTCTGTATCCTATACATCATACATATACACGTTCAATACATCGCACAACATAATGAATACGCACAATTAATAAGGGCCACGTACGCACGTATACACACGGGCATGTACATGCAATACGCATTGCATGCCGCGGGTGTGTGTGTGTGTGTGTGTGTGTATGTGTGTATGTTTTTTTTTAAGTTTTATCTATCTATCTTACCTTATTTAACTTCAGTTTGTTTTACTTCTTTGATTTGATTTGGTATAGGGTGGTTATCTCTCGTCCTTACGTCTGTTCTTTTTGTTCCATTCGCTGATTTCATTGGTAAAAACATATCAAATGACTTTGATTCCCACAGCCCTTATTAATTTTCTGCCGTGTTCGGCTTTTGCCCCATTGTCATTTGATTGTGTTGTTTGTGTGGCTGATAGTTTTCAAGTGGTACTAATTGTTGTTTGTAAAAATATTTATGTTCATCAAAAAGATTAAGTGCCAGGTTGTATTTACATTATCCTTTCACGAGTACATTTTTTACTAATGTCATGAGGAATATGACTGTTTGTTGGAAATGTAATGCGTAATTTATTCCTCTTTTATCTTACTGAGGATACATGAATTAAGATTTGCAGTGAAATATTTTGACCATTACTATGAGTAATAATATTGTTAATCTTAAATTGGAATATCCATTTCTTTATGCGGGAAATTTTACAAATCGGTGGATAATGGTCATTCCGGATTTGAATATGGACTTGGTAATAATCATGTTTTATTTAATTTGATTGTCAAAAGTGATTTAACATTACTAAACATGATGAATTTTCATAATTCATTTTAATTGTCGTAGTTTAATAAGGAATCATGGAGCCATTTCCCATTTTTTTAAAGTAATCTTATCACCCTTTCTCTGTTATCGCGCTTCGAAACCTCGGTTTACACTGCTCAATCTAATATCCTTCCCATGATAATGTACACTTTAGTGACACACCCCGTAAGGGAAGAAATGAGGAGTGGCGTTGCATATATGTTCAGAATTCACTTATTTTAAAAAAAAGGGTGATCGTAATTAATATCAAAATTCACAGGGAATATCGTTTGCTCATCAGAGTCAATTTGTAGAAATTATAACTGTCTACACTCTAGTAAATAATCTTGGCACTATTTAGTTTCGATTGCTTTGAGTATTTTCCCAGTAACTTAAAGTGCCAAGGTAACCCCCCTCCACAAATCTGGTGATTCAAGTAGTCTTTCCAATTATCGCCCGATATTCAGTTCTGCTGCTTTTTTCTCAATATGTGAGCGTATTGTTACACCGCGCCTTACCAAAATAATTTAAATCTAAAAGGGACTACATGAAAGACCAATTTGGCTCAGAAGAATTATTCGTCTGATATGGCAGTTCTGAGCCTATAAGGAAATGCTACTCATTGATAATAAAGAGAGACATTAGGACTATTCTTGGACCTCTTGAAGGCTTTCGACACAATAGACCATGACTTCCTTTTTCCAAATTACCATTACTATAGGTGTTCGAGACTTGCTGCGAGTGGTTCAAGCGTTATCTCTCCGATTAGAAATCAGTAGTTTCATTCAATAATACACTTCAATACAAGAAATATCAGTTGCGAAGTCCCACAAGGTTCGATTCTGGGACCTTTATTGTTCATAAGTTAACAAAAAGCTAGTTATTATTCGTCTACAAAATCACTTTCTATTATATGCTGATGATACAAATTGGTATCATCGCTGATCCAAAGGTTAGAACATTTAAGTACAATTGCAAATAAAGACTGAGAACATTTCTATGCTAAAGACAAAGACGTTTCCCTTTATATTGATAAAACAAATTAATATTATGTTTAGAAAAAGATACAGTAATCGCCGTTTAGATAATATTGCTTAATATTATGTACCTGTTCTGAAATCAAACGTGTTCTCTATTTAAAATTTCTTCGGTGTTACATGTGTGATCGTTTAAGCTGGGAATTATATCCGACTTATTAGTGTAATACTTGTATCAAAATATGATGGGATTTTATCCAGACTTAAACATACTCTCAACTGTACTATGTTGTTTTCACTTTATAAAACTCTTGTTCTCCCACATTTCCTATATTGTAATATTATATGGGCAGACGGAAATAACGTGATGGAGAAAAGCCACATAAAAAACAAAAGCGTTTCAGTAGACTCTGATACAAACGCTCATTGGATTCAGCCCACTCTCTCCTTATTGCATAATTTACAAACACTGAATATATATGATATTCACAAACTCGATAAGGCTACTTTTATGTATAAATTTGCAATGGATCAACTTCCTTCTAATTTTAATCCTTTTTTCGTTAGTTGTCATTCTATTCATGGATACGGTACCAATCTGCTTCTTAATTATTACGTCCTAGTAATTTAAAACTAATATCGGAATGTGCCACATCGAAGACAGGGTGACCGTGTATGGCAAGCCATAAAGGTCATAACGTATTGCCGCAACGAGTTGCAAGAAAGTAGAAACGCGTTGCAAGAAAGTATCCAACGCGTTGCAAGAAAGTATCAACGCGTTTCCAAATTTCACAACGCGTTGCGGTGTCCCGGCAATTACAACAGGTCAAATTCTTGAACTATTTCAAAAAATAAGACTCGGCAAGTCGCGTTGGCAAAGTGGTCGAGCACGCGGTTGTGGAAACTCACACCGCGGTTGAAGCCTTCACAACGCGTTTGCGAGATCACAACGCGTGAGAGCTTTACAACGCTTTGCGAAGGTCCCAAAGCCATAAGGGTCATACGGTAGGCCGCAACGCTTTGTGAGCAAGTAGCAACGCGTTGCTGCTACATTTCTCACAGCAACGCGTGCGGCCTTCGGGCCAATCAAAATCGTGAATTTTGTGACGTATTTCAAAAAATAGATCAACACGCGTTGCGGCATACGTTATGAACCCCTTATGCCCTTCGCAACGCGTTGCAAAGCCTCACAACGCGTTGCGAGCTTCAAACACTTTTCCGTCACCAACTCGTTTGTGACGGCAATCAGGTCCATAACGTATTGCCGCAAAACGGTTTGTGAAGGTTTGGCAACGCGTTGTGAGGTCGCAACGCTTTTGTGAGATTTATATTTTTGAACTACGCCACAGAAATTCCTGTTTTTTTTGATTGGTCGACACCGCATCGCGTTGCTGAAAGGTCGCAACGCGTTCCGAAATGTCGCAACGCGTTGTGACTTTCTCACAACGATTTGCGTGGCATTACGTTATGACCCTTATGGCTTGTTTACCTTAAGCAACGCTTTGTGAAGGCTTGCAACGGGGTGTGAAGCTTGCAACAACGCGTTGTGAAGGTTTACAACGCGTTGCAAAGTATCCTAGCAACGCGTTGTGGGTCTATTTTTTGAAATACGTCACAAGAAATTCATGATTTTGATTGGCCGACACCGCAAAGAGTTGCTTGAAATGTCGCAACGCGTGGCCGAATGTCGCAACGCGTTGCATACTTTCTGCAACCGCGTGCGCAATACGTTAAGGCCTTTATGGCTTGCGATAACCGTGTCTATGGAATGACATAGATGATGTAATAAAAAACGTTCGCCCTCCATCAAAAACGTTAGAATATTTAATATTACTTTCTAATTATAATAATTAATTTTATAGACATTTTAGTAAACATTATTTTCTAAAATGCAATGAAATTCAAAATTTAAAAAAAGAAAAATTTGAAACAATTTAATACAGATTTTAATGATATGATGGACCATTGTGGAGTACGTTCCCCGCAGGGTGGTGTCTGGGGGTGCGGGGTGCTGTTTTCACGAGACCGAAGGTCGAGGGAAAAAAGACTGCACCCCGCGCCCTCGTCGCCGAGAGGCCAACGGGCTCCGCAGGGATCCCAAAATAAGGATCATTGAGTATGTTACATATCGGGGGTTGGCAAAAGGGGTTGGCAATCAGAGGGGCGTGGCTCAGTATGAGGGAAAGTGGGAAATTTCTGTGATTCTGCTGTTCATGATTAAAAACTGTTATTCGTTGCGGGAGTTTATATATTATATAATGTTGCTGCAGTCCATATGTGGGCTTATGAGATTTATACCTTTTGGGTATGGCTGGATTGGGATTTGCTTGGTGGGGGGTATTGGTCATCACATTTCTCAGGAGCAATATTACAGCGAAATTGGGGAGTTTATTTGGTGTTTTCTTTCGGTTGTTGAGTTGCGTCCTTCTGTTGTCAACCCTCGATATGCATCATTATTATTTTATCAATTCTGCTTTATATTGATAGGAATATGTTAATTTGTATATGTAGGCCTACAGTAATGTTGTATATGTGGTGCGCGCTCATATGTAATGTATATGACATATATTGTTTATCAGGCAACAAATGTGTGTTTGCCAAACGGTTTTGTTCGGTCTTGTTGCACTAAAGTCTTGTCTTAATGGTGTCCATGTCTTTACACTACAATTAAGATTTTTTTTTTAGGGTTGCAGTTTCTCGAGAATGCTCTAGTGTCATCCTACCATGTTAAATTGATTTCTTAGAATGTTTTGTGTTGCCGGTGGTAAAAAAATGAAATGAAAAAATAAATGAAATGAAAATATACAAAAAAGAGTTTGTACTATGTAATTAAATTATTTGTCAAAAGAATTAACAAATTCCCCCCCCCCACCATTGACGAACGCGAAACATCTCAGTTGTTTGTTGTTTTGCGGTGTGGCACAGACCCTCCGAATTTGACGTTTTTTCGTATATACGCAGAAGAAGAAAACTCCGATATTGTAGTTTTTAAAATATAAATAAAATATAACATACGCAGAACCTCCGATTTCGAAATTTTGCGGTGGACGCTACAGGACGCATGAGTAACCTAGATCATACCTTCTCAATGACTTTGGACGCACGCCGGTAGTTATTGATCACAACCGCTCCAAGAGCAGGTCTCCCTCACTAACTCACAGGGCAAGCTTATGATTTTTTTATTTTTTTGAACTTAGGAATTTTCCTATAACCTGAAAAATAATGCAAATTTTATATTTTAAAAGAGGGTGGTAAGATAGCGAGATTGAACCGAGACGCCTGTCGGATAAATGCTACTGCTATTGTGGTCAGCACTCAATGTAAATGAAGAGCTCCGCTTGGAACGGTTGCCACAACCTATTGCTCCAAAATCTCACACTTGCGACCTTTTGACTGACGCCCAGATTTTCTGCCAATTGTGAGACCCATATCAATCTTGGCGTCTGCTGACTGGCACAATATAATAGTCGACACTAAACGAAAAAAGGGGGGGGGGAACGGGGCAGTGTATCACATGAATTTATCCCGTGGATGAATTTCTCGATGGGCCATCCATGTTCAGCACCACAACTGGTTGGATTGTCGTACATTATAGCAATGGCTATACTCTGTCATCAGGGGGACTCCATACTTAAGGAATGTGCATCATTACTCATTTCAACTTCCGGTCACACTATCAAAGGACTTTTTGAGAGTCATACAAAGACTATACAGGTCATTTTTGGAAGGATCATTCTTTGAAGGAAATCAATTTGGTTACTTCGAACGGTTATCAATTTGTGAGTTATACGATTGAGAAGGAGACGAGTTGTATACTTTTGCGCAATAGCATAATGCCTCTGTAGTGTCCAGGATTGCTGGAGAGATCGGAACTTTCTGCGAGCGGAATGATGCATGAGATGGGATTAGCTTTGGGTCATTACCATTTAGTTATTATATACAGAATGCTGGTCAGTACTTCCAAGAAGTCCCATGAAGTGAATATAACATGTTTCGTAGTATCTTGTTGAAGCCTTCATGGGGTCGTGTTGAAACCTTCACGCGGCGGCCCTGTTAATGTCACATCACCTGTTAAAGCCCAAATCTCGTGTTTATAACACCACACTTAACATCATGAAGACCCACCCTAAATTTTAAGCAGCTGAGCTACTAACAGAGTAACTTTCCTTATGACAAGTACCAAAGTCTGTATCCTGCAGCTGAACATTGAGGGTCTCACCCTTGCTAAGCGTGACATCATCCTGCAGGGAGAACGGAGTGAATATCTTCCTCCTCCAAGAAACTCACTGCGAATCTGAAAAGCTGCAAATCAAAGGTTTGACCTTATTGCTTCGTTCCGCACAACAAGCATGGGATCGCTTCCTTTGTGAAGCCAGGCATACACGCGAGTCCCTGCACTATTCAGTGAATTCGCCGATCCAGTGGATAACATTTGAAGCAATGGGAACTCACTTCATCAACATCTTTAAGCCATCACCAGCTGAGGCAGACTTCAACTCCCTTCCAGCAGTTCAGCGGATCTCCTTCGTCTGCGGAGATTTCAACTGTAGAAATAGAGCGTGGGGATACTCCTACAGTGACGACAAGAATGAAAATAGTTGGCGATTGTACGACTCACGATCCAGCCAACTTTACGCTACCAGAACCAGCGGCTCTTGAATTGATTGAAGTCCAAGATCTCCAACTGCTGTTTAATAGTAAGGATCCACCTACTTTCTACTCAAGCAGCAATGGGACATGTACCTGTCCCGACCTTTCAACAGTCACCAGCGATATCCGATCCCGCTGCTCCAGAACGGTCCTCTATAGATTCCCTAGATCAGGTAATTGCCCAATGCAATATAGTCACCAGTGACACCCAAGTCACTATCTCCAGCCTACGATCTACCCCGCACCCAAGCTGGATTTCGAAGAGGTAAATCAACAACCGATCAGATAGCAAGACTTGCTAATGACAACGAGACAGCCTTCCAGAAGAAGCAGAAGTTTGGAGCAGTCTAGATCTAACTGCTGCGTATGATACAGTCTGGCATCGAGGTTTCTACCTCAAGATACCCAAAATCTTCCCTGATGTTAAGCTTGTCAAGATCATAATGCTGCTCATCCAAGACAGATCTTCCGTCCTGGAGACATCAAATGGGCAATGCAGTAGAAAGCGCAAACTTCGGAATGGTGTCCCACAAGGTTCTGTCCTGGCACCCAGTCTTTTCAACATTTACGTCTCAAATATGCAAAAGGAAGATTGCTCGCAGTACTCCAGCTACGCAGACGATACGGCATTTGGAATAGCTGCTGATTCCTTTGAGGCCTTAGAAACAGTGTTGCATAAAGACCTAATCACTGTAAGCGAATTCTTCCACCTATGGCACTTGAAACTCAGCAAACCCAAGACCGTCAACTGTTTTTCACCTTGCAAATCGATGCCCAAAAAGAGAACTTAAAGTGGCACCGGTGTGAAAGCAGATATAGTCCGGCAGGAGCCACAGCCATGGGGCTCCATAGCGATAACGGAATAAAAGCGTGAAACTAATGTTGCAGTGAAGATGGTCTAAACTGAATCGATCGCCATATTGTTCACCATTCTGTTCCCGGATATGTCCGTACCAGGACGTAGAAGTATTCTACACGGCACATTTTCACAAAATATGAAATTTCTTCAATTTGCTCTCAAATGATAGTCTAGGCCATTTGAAGAATAGATACATTTTACACATAAAAATAACATACTCAAAAACAGATAGGGACGTTAATAAGGTCAAAGACATCCAGGTAATTTGTAGTCTAACTTAAGTTTTCCATAACTTTAATCAACACGTGTGCATTACATGAATATCATAGAATCGTACTCATGATATTAAAACCACAAAGGTCACAGACCAGTCAAACAGGGTGCATGCCGTGGGAAACATGCATACGGCGTGCGTTTCTTGTGTTAAACGCCATTTCCGTCGTCTGCTGAATTAATGTCGCCGGCGACATTAATTATAAAATCGTTAAGGAAAATGATTTGGTCTTAATCATTTCAGGTGAGGGGCTAATGTATGTAAAAGCTTTACAACCATGCAAAAATATCAATTTTGAAAAATCTTGAGGGCGTAATATTTTCAAATGTGCCAGTGTCTCTTTAACATCATTCTGGATGGAGATAAACTGTCACACAACCCAACACCGAAGTACATTGTCGTCACAAGAATGGACCGCAGCATTGCTTTCAATTAACAAACCAAGGCACAGTCTTGTGTCAATCTCCTCAGAAGGAATCATTTTGCTACCCAATCCATGGCACTGCAGTCGCAGTATCCCTATCGATCATCTTGGATCAATGACGGAAGGACTTAGCAATGGTCATTCTCTACCTTGTACCTAAAGCAGTTCGTGGACAGCCCATCTAGCAAGTCCAAAGGCTGTGATCTTGATAGGAAAGCATAGGTCAACCTCAACAAAATCAGAACTGCATTGGCCGTACAAAGCACTTCCTTCACGAGATTGGCGTGGAACTTTCACCAACTGCGATTGTGGAGAGCCACAAGCCATTAGCTACATCATAGATGACTGTGAGGTCTACAATTTCCCCAAGAGGAATCCCAGGCCTGATCAACCTGGACGATGAAACTATCAACTGGTTAAAGACTGATCTTCCACTGTGATTTTGGACTTTCACTAAGGAACGAACCATATTTTAAGACATTCTTCACAAGTATACACCTTAGATCTTAATTATTGGTGTGATCTTTTGGCTTACTGTATTTTGCGAAACGAAACAGAACTCCCATTGGATTACATGCTTTATTCCGTTATACACGTTATGCATGCATGACGGAATAAAGCCTGTAATCCAATGGGCGTTCGTTTCGTTTCGACGAAATACAGTAAGCCTGATCTTTTTACTGGAGGTTATCTCAAGCCTTGCCATGCTTCACTGATCCTCTGAATGTATGTGAGCTTGGTCAAGATCATGGTTTGGGTCATGAAGATATTCTCAAGCTCATTTGCATATGGTCATCAAGAGTTGCTTTAATACTTCAATCTGGCTTTTAGAACCTCTAGCTGCTCTAGTAGGGCCGGGGTGGTAGTAGGGCGGAATGCCAATGTGCTTCAGAGGCGTTCTTTAAATGGTTCAGCCACGACACTGCTGCATTGTTGTAACAAGATTAACATTTTCAATGGAGGCTCGGAGTGCCATCTCTAGTACGCAGCTAAAAGATCCTATTTAGCACTTAAATCATTTGGACCTTATATCATCATCTACTGAGATACCTGTTACAAACGGGCTATTCTTCTCAGTCCACGAAAGGGGTCTTTCTTCCTTGAACTTGTTTTGGCTCCCTTAGCTTATCTGGCATAGCTTGACTTGCCGGTTATTTAATTCTGTGGTCAGAACCTACACTTTGAAAGAGGGAATAAGCTCTGGCAGATTTTGATGCTGCTTTGCCATTCATCCTACCAGAACATAGTCAAGATGTGTTCGGGTTGCCCGGACCAGGGTGGTCGGCAAAGCCACCCCCCACCCCCACTCAGAAACCTTCCCAAATGAAACTGACCTTTTCCAGTGTCTATGGAGAAGGATAAAAATTCGCCCCTCAGAAACAATCCCTCAAATTCTCTGAAGCATGTGTCAGCTGGTTTTGACCAAAAAATAAGTGATATTTTAATAAATTATGAGGTGGAACCTTGGCTGGGCGTTTTTTCTCTGCCCAAAACGGGGCTCCTTCCTTTCGTCAGATTGGTGGGAAGTAGAATCAGCAGTGGCCATAACCAGAAAATGAGGGGGGGGGGGGAGCAGAAGGGGTGCCAAGGCAATTTTCTGAGGGGGCGATATTTGGGTCCTTCTCAATAGACACGTAATGGGGGCACAAGGGTTGGAAATGAGATCTAACAAGATGGGGTCCCCAGGACCTCATATAAATCTGCCATCATATAAAGCTGAAGTGGTCTTTGGTATACTTTCCATCGGTGCACAAGGGGGTCTTACTTTCTACCCCGGAAAACAATTTTCGAAACGCGAAAATTTCAAAGAAAGAGAAGGAAGAAAAACTTGGACAAGTAAAAAATTGAAAAATATCGATGGGTTTGAAATAGGGTGAAAGAATTTCCTTGTTGTGCAAAAAGTGGCATTTGTTTATTTCTTCTCCCAAATGCGCACTAAAAAAATTTAACCGATAATTGTTTTTAGTTAGACCATATTATTGTGTACAACTAAAAGTAGAGGTTATATGATGCATTTTAGGATTTTTTGTAAGACTCTTATCCAAACCATTTACTTTACGGTTACCATTCACTTGTACAGGGAAATGCATTCCAGATCTATAAAAGAGACATGAGGACATTTCCAGGAAAGCAGCGCCCCAATTTTTGCCAAACCCCGGTTTGTGCACAACAGAAAATCAAAGCATGGTTTTTTATGGCGATGTTCAAAACAAGGTTTGCGGCTTTATTTTGTAACTTGTTTGTCCAATAAACGTTATCGGTAGGTGGTCTATACGATCCAGTGCAATTTGAGAGAAATTTGTATCCTCAAAAAAATCTCTTCCTGTCACTTTAACTGATTCAAGTGTTAAATGTTTTCCTCCTGGTAGTGGCGTAGCCAGGATTTTGTTGACGAGGGGGCACAGATTTGTGAATGTACCGACATGTGTATTGTACCGACCAATTTTTTTTTTCCGGCTCGCATGCCCCAATTTTTTTTACCGGCGCCTCCAAAATCTGAAGGGGGGGGAGGCATCGGGAGTTCAAAACTCAAAACAACAGCTTATAGCTTTTTAGACAAATGTACCGACGGACTGTTATGTACCAACAGAACGTCACGGTCGGGGGGCATGTGACCCCCTGCCCCCCTGGCTACGCCACTGCCTCCTAGGTCTGTCCCCAGTTCCAACCCATATGAAGTTTTTTTATTTGTTAACAGTGAATGGATAACATACCATAAACATCATCACACTTCAATTGGGGGAAATTTCCCATTTATTGAATCTTGATCTCTAGTTTTTTACAGATTGTTTTCTTTTTTTTTAATATAAAAACTGCATCTTTATTTCAAATTAATATTTTTTATTACATTCATTCATTACATTTTTATCGTCATAATTGCAATCATAATTATACAAATGATATTAAACATTCACCATTGTCAAGATATTGTGTATAAAATTAATCTTCCACATTTATAAAATATGGACTGTGGAAATATACACATTGCAACCACATTAAAGCAATACCAGCACATTTTTTTAAAGGGCTCCACCAATTATCCAAAAATGTTGATTTTTTCACAGTTGCATTGGTAATTGGCTAGTAAACTATATACCTGTGAATGGTAAAGCTCAAACTTGTCTATGTATCGCAAAAGAAGGGATTTTGTAATTAGAATAATATCGGAGATCTCCGATAATAATTCCACGGCTGCTGGAAATGTCCTTTCAAAAAGAAATAGCCTGGCAATTGTGCTGAGTATGTGTCTATGTTCCTCCATCAGTTGTTTAGTTGGTTCAGGCAAGTCAAGTTAGAGGTCATTTTAGTGAGGTGGCACTATTTCTAAATGGACGGATACAAATTTAACGTTTCCAGCTCCACCATTAAATTACAATCGGATGCCATTCTAATTACAAAATTACTTCTTTTATGACAAATGCACACTTTTGAGCATTACCATTCGCAGGTATAGTTTACTTTAGTCGATTCGCGTTGATACGTTCGTCCCCCTGGAGTTTTGGACCTAATCCAATAAGTCAGAGAGGGGCTCTACCGGGAAAATGACTCTTAAGAATTCAAATGCACATGCCACACCGGATTATCTTGAATGACACTCCGGTCATTTAACTCACTCACCCGCCACTAAATACAATTTCATTCATGTATAGAAATGCACTATAGTGTATTTCATGCATTAACATTGCTCACAATAACATGATTAACAGCAAGTCCCTGCGCCTCATTGAATTTTTCACCTCCGCAAGAATGGTATGGGGTCACATATCAGATGAATGGAGTATAGACCATTACCGTTTAAAATTGGGGACACTCTTCAAAAAATGCTGGTATTGCTTTAATAATTGGCCAAACCTGATACAAATCAACAAATACAAGCTCTCTAATTGCAGAAGAGTGAATTTCACTCTTAAAGGCCGACTCAGAGATTTCCCAGGGAGGGCGCCCTCAAATTTCAAACAAATTGTGTTTTTTGCATATACATAATGCTTGTCCATATAATAATCAATGTGTGGAATAACTACGCTCAAATCGAAGTCCTTCATATAGAAAATCACAACTTTGTTTAAAAATTTCCGGATCCGGAAATTTTGTTACACATGGTATCCTATGCACTGTTATACTGTACATAAATGTGTACTGCATGAAAACGAAAAATCTGATTATCTCTAACTTTGGAATTGAGCATTTTAGGTGAGTATCTTTAGTTCCAGTGGACTATTTTTAATTACTACACAAAAAATATATATTTCGAAATCTCTGAGTCAGCCTTTAAAGGTGCAACAAGAGATTTCAAATCATCCATATTTTCTGTAATATGTAGTGATTTCAATAGATCAGACACACAATATATTCCCTACCTTTTATTTGGCTACGAAATGCAAACAAAAGGTGATTTGTATGCTTATATTTCAATAGAAAAACATAGGCTGAATTTCGTATTTGCTCCTATACGAAATTAGAAATTTCACAATTTGTACCAAAGAAACAGTTCTCAGCTTAATCATTTCAGATGGGGATATTTGAATAGAAAGCGTTACACTAGTGCAAAAATCAGAATTTTCACATTTTTTTAGGAACACCTGTTATTTGAAATCTCTCGTTGCACC
Source organism: Ophioderma brevispina (assembly GCA_023653785.1). Classification (NCBI taxonomy): domain Eukaryota; kingdom Metazoa; phylum Echinodermata; class Ophiuroidea; order Amphilepidida; family Ophiodermatidae; genus Ophioderma; species Ophioderma brevispina. The sequence continues at coordinate 21,600 of JAMKCH010004044.1, forward strand.
TTTAAACACTTACTTCAGGGTTCACTCAAAAAGGGTGAGAATTTCCATTTTGAAAAGAAATTGAACATGAACCTTGAACTTTTCAAATCCATTTTGAAAAATGTTGTTTTAGACTTTATTTTGTAAATTATCGAGAATAAATTTGACCCCAAACATATTTGAAAGGCAAAATTTGTACTTTTTCAATCTTTTCAGAGTGGGCTGTGCAAGTCATTCTTTTAGAGTGAAATATACTCTTATTCATAAAGAGTAGTCTTGTTGATGTAATGTCTACCTAGGCTAGACTACTAATGTGATTTTTATCCTAATTTTGCTTTTATCCTATCAAAAATAGCAAATTTCTGATATTATACATGTACATACTTACATGTACATTTATAAATGTTAAGTTAAATTCAGGTTATGGACTTTGTGCAAGTTATAAATTCTATTTGTGTTCAGCATTTCACACAACACCAGACTTATCTATGCTCAGCTGCATGGTATAATTAGACCAAATTATACCTTGTTATGCTTTCATTTTGGTTACAAGTTTAAGACAATCAATTCAACTCCTATTAATCTCCCACCATTCCTGATGTGACATTTTGAGTCAGAATCCATTCCACTTCAAAATGCACAATTTTTCTTTGAATTTAAATTTTGACAATCGTCTTGAAACTTTTTAAACTAAAGCCACTATCAGTCATTTTTTCCACATTCAAAATGCCAATTTTGTCTCGAAATTGCTAGTGTTAGGTCATATCAACACCATACTATTTTCCTTTGTGAAAAACAGACAGCATTTTAAAGTGATCTTGAAGATGTCATTTACGACCGTTTCTAGACCTACAAAAAGTTGGATCCTGACTTATTAGTAAACAAAGCATAAAAATCATAATTTCTTGACAAATACGGTGTGTTGCGCTTAGCCACTTGCAGTGAGTCATCTTTACTACAACCATTTGCAATACAACAGTGAACAAAAAATGGACTTTGATGAAAAATAGGGGGCGCGATTTGTTTACATTGTGAAGAAATCGCTGATAGTGGCTTTAACCATCAAATTTATACAAACTGTCACCCTCTGGATAAATGTTGATGTAAATTTATTGAAGTGTTGTCTCAACCTTTTGCTTGGGTCTCTTTTCATCTTATATGGTTCCACAATTCCACAAGGCTAGTTCAGATAAACAGACCTGTAGGCACACCATGAGCTAAAAGGTGATCTTTTTGTGAAATCTTCATTCAAAAACTGATTTCTCAGAACAAAATGAACATTCTGTAAATTTTTCCATCAAAATGGGTATGATTTTCAATGTTTTTTAAATAAAACTAGAATTTCACGCTTCCTACATTTAAAGAATATAAGCTGTGGGCCACCCAGCCTATCTTACAACTTGCCTTCACATGATCATTGAATTTGGCATCTGACCTTTGACCTCATCAACAAATGAGGGATCCCATGTTAAAGGGGGATGGCCCGATTTAAGGATATGAAGTTTTCATCTTGATAGATTGGCCTTCACTCCAAAACCCCACCTGTAAAGTTTCGTGCCGATATTTCAATCCGTTTTGATAAGAGAGCTAAAAACGTGATTTTCTAAGCCCCATAGAGTACTGTGTGGAATTAATATTGGTTGACCAAAATAGGGCACATTTTCGTTCATAACTTCCAAACCAAACATCCTTTGGCTCTAAGTTTTCACAGGGTAAATGAGAAAAATAGTAGCTTTCGTCTGATACCAAAATGTTGACCACTTCCGGTAAAATCTGGGAATTCTGGGGACGAGGCTATTAAACTGTATAGGCCTACCTTTTTTAAAACTTCAATGAGGGTCAATTCCCCCCAAAAAATTTACATTTAGTGACATATACACACAGACTACACACGCACAAACGATTGCTAAGTGGTCCTGCCAGCTATGCTGGCAATAACAAAGTAGACTTTTCAGCATTTTAGGGTGGATTAATCCTGGCTAGGGGACTGCAGTAACCCAAAAGCAGGGTGCAAAATAACTGATGGCATTGCCTTCGTTTTGCCCTAAATTTTTGCCATTCTTGGCCCTATTTATTTAACATGTAATTGCATTGCCATGAAATTGGTGTTGCATTTCTTATAAATCTTATTTGCACCCTGCCCAAAAGAAAATCAATACAGGATACATGATTGGTCACAGTAACTTTATCATTGATTGGTGTGTCAATATTGGGGATATGGAGTTATTGATGGCATTTGGCAACTATTTACAGGCCACCAAAATTCCCCTCTTAAGATAAAACAGATGCCCATACTGATAAACAGTTAGCAAATTCACTGGATATAATCTCTGTCAGCTGACGGGATCCTCACTATCAGGTCTACAATTATCAATGGTAGTGTGTAAGCCTGCACTGAGGAAGGGTGACAGTGTTGTTATGACAGGAATATGGACATGCAAAATAACTACATGGTGTAAACTATAGAGGAAAGAGAAAAAAACACAACAAAAGAACATAAGACTTCAATTTGGTGGTACAATGGATTCTGTTTCATTGTTTCAAAACTTTGCAAGGTAAGATTTACAACACGCTCTGAAATGAAACCTTTTTTTTAAATTGGAAACAAATAAAATTTTACATGATCAACCCCCCCACATCAAAAGCCATCTCTTCAATGGGATAACCACATACGACCCCTACTTCATTTTGACCCAAAAATATGGAACAAAAATCAATTTTCTGGTGGACTTGATCGTTTAAAAAATAAATCAAGTAATTTTATACAACTCCACTTTCTAATCCATTTCAGAGTGAAAACAACTAGAATTTCACGGTCTCGGTGGGACCGCCAGCCATTTCAACTCATGCCTCCACACATGACCTTTGACCTGTGATTCTTGCCCTTGGCACATGACCTTTGACCTTGCAGCATGAGCTTATCCACATATGAGGATCACCATGTTGCGCATCTATGACACAAGTTGTGGTTCCAATAATGAAATGAGTTTCAAGGTGAATTTTAAACAAATTATGTGTGGCACAAAATGTTAAAACATTTAGTGACAACCCATCCCACAGGACCCCACATACACAATGGATTGCTAGTGGTCCTGCCAGCTAATGCTGGCGGCCCACAAAAAGACCAAATTTTCAATTCTAAGACAGGGTCTGACAACTTAACTATGCTAAACAAAATTTCATGTTTTGTTTATGCACTTGTCAATTTCAAACCCGGCCCTGGGGGTCCCCGGACTAGCGGGGCCTTAGCCGGGAATGTACATTTTTTGCTGTCGGACACCCCCGCCTTGTCCCAGCTAAAGTAGCAGAAATCCCGGGTAGCCGGCTTAAATTTTTTGTACATCCCCCCCTATGTCCCGGCCCCTGCTAGCCAGGCTTTCGTGTGACATCCCCCGCTATGTCTCGGCCAATGGGGGCGGGGACGCTTTAAATAAAAAACTCTGTCAATCCCGGCTCGGTCCCGGCAATGCGCAACAGGTCTACTATATAAAATACTTTTGGATCGCCGGAGTGTCAGAACCAAGCCGAAATTTCATCACCAAAATCGGAATCGTAAGTTTATGTTTGAGAAACAAACCTTCAGTTTTAGTTGGTTTGTTAAAAGAATCCACATTATCCACGGCAATATCCGAACCATCTAATATAGCAGAGTAATATCTAAAACCCTGAATCCTATCTGGCCAACGGAAACTTCAGCCAACCAACAGATCATCAGTGATTTTCGTTTTGTCGCCTAACTCTGTGATAGTGACTTGCTTAAAATAAACTTGAATTATGCCCATTCCGTACTCTGTCAGTGGTGTATCAATATATTGCGACCCTTCCCAGGGGGAAGCACTCAGCTCTATCTTTGTTGGATGCATATGAATTGCATATAATCCGCAGATACAAAGCATTTTGATTTATAATCGAACAATGCTCAGTTCGAGAAGTATTTGGAGCTAACAAAATGTATTTCATGAGCATTATTTGTTTCCATATAGCGATTCCAGAGTTTCATTTTCATATTAAATGCCGCCGCGGTTTAATTGCATGAAATGACAACATTCCTGGCATTTAGGCATACATTCAATAGCTTTCATTCACTACCCTACTGTGATTTTATAATTAAAGGTGCTTGTTCCGATTTTTGTCTATCGTGTTCTCTACCTCATATGAGAGCCTGACACTTGTACACAAGCTGACTATTTAATTAACCGCGGGAACAGACCTCGATTTTTTGATGCTCGAAGACGGCGATAATGCAACATAGTTCAACGTGCTATTCACATGTATTCACTATGTGCTAATGTTGATGGTTTACACTAAAACGGTATTTTTTTAATACCGGTACATCTTGAGAAAGAAATGGATTTGAAAGCTGAAAGGTCAGGACAACAATTAGAAAAATACGGCCATTCATCTGAGTGTCAAAATTTATACTATACTTTCCGGTTAATTCCAAAGACGATCGAACCAGCACCTTTAAATGAATCAGACAAACTTCTAGTAATTTCTTGTGAATCGGTGATATTTATTTTTTTAAACATTTTTCCTGTTGATTTTTTGTTTTTCTGGCGATTTTACGTTGAAAATATTGATCCTCGGATTAGTTTGATATCTCGACCGGGCCGACGACGTGCGTGTGTGAGTTTGTATAGCTGCCTTTCACGACATCGAGAGATCGGACTGCTATGGTAGCTATAAAATGGTGATATACAGATTGACGGGCGATACCTGCTCACTGATACCTGGGTTTTTATTGGTGTGACCATGCGTTAAAGTCCCCGTTTATGTCCCGGCTAAGCCCCGGCTATTATCAATGATTGTCCCGGCAGGGCGGGGACAAGCTAACGTACATTCCCAGTCAGTTCCGCTACATCCCGGCTTGCGGGGCAATACTTTTTTGTACATGCCCGCTATGTCCCTGGACATATCCCCCCTGTGTCCCGGGACCCCCAGCAGGGCCGGGATTGAAATTGACAAGTGCATTACCTATTCAAAAAAAACCTGTGACTATTTGATGCATACAAGTATGAAAGTGCTTCTATCCAGAGTTTCATTTGCTTCAAATGCAAATATTTGTATTATACTCGAGGTGACCACTCTAATTTCAATACCAAAAAAAATGAAATTAAAATATACTGTTAGTCAATAAACCACAAGAGTTTCTTAATAACTAACACTGTATTGAGGAGCAACAGTCAAAGTGGAAAGTATTAATTCCTGCATATTAAGCCGCCTAGTGGCCATAGCATCTTTGGAAAATGCTTGGTGCCCTTAGAGATTGTGGGTAAAAAAAAACTACTGATAGAAAATTGTTTTAAAAATGTTTTCAATGTGTTCCGTAGGTTTTGGACCCAGCTGAGGGATGTTCTCGTATACGAAACCCAAATTTCTGACACACTGCTCCCAAAACCTCCATGAACCCTTTATATTTTTGGATATACTGGTATTTGAGATTAAAGATGGTTGTTCCGATTATGTGTAGTGGTGTCTCGTACTTGAATGAGAGCCTGCACTGCATGATACACCCATCAAGACCGTGGAAACAAACTTGCGGTTTTGTGGTAGACGCAATAATGCAGTTGGCAAAGCCCTATTCAATACTGTTTCAATAAGTGGGTTAACCACTAAAGCGGCGGTTTTTTTGTTTATATCTGGGAATGAAATGATTCAAGGGCTCAAATTTCAGGACGACAAGAGAAAAATACGGCCTTTTCATCTGATATCAAAATCGATACTACTCTCTTCCGGGTTAAATCAGGGGTCCCAAGACGATCGGAACAAAACGCACCTTTAAGTTTTCAGTTACACTTCTCTTTGGGGACTGATAATAGAGGTGGGCTAGAGGGTCATATTTGGGTCATAGTATCAGAATCACTTCGAACACAGGCTAGAATGATGACTTTAATGATGCTTATCCCTTTTCGAAGAAAATTTTTTAAAGCGAAAACCAGGGTGCCCCACGAAAATCCAAAATGGCCGCCAAATTTGTGGCCAAAATCATTTTTTTGTTTGGACCATAACTTGGTAGCTTTTGTTTATCCCTTCTTTTTGTGGCAACTACCCATGTTTGGCCTGCAAGGAATCATTCTACGCAACTCCCATCTCACCACGACTTTTCGTTTTTCTCTTTTTTCCTCTATATTGCAGTTTAGCTTAAAATGACTGCGAGGGCGCTTTTCTTCCCCCAAAGTACCATCATAAATCAAAAGTTTTTAAATTTTAACTGGGGAGCCATCATCAGAAATGTTGATTCTTCATGTCCTTCATGTGAATGAAAACACACTCATTTGGCATACACAGGGGTCACGAACTTTCTTACGGTTGTGTTCCATGGGAGGGTCATTTAAAATAGTTTTCACATGTTCAGCATGTTCATACTAAAACTCTCTTCGACTTTTTTAAGTTAAAATCACCATTTTTCAATGGGATGCACGTTTTTATGGAAAGCGCCCTCAGATCTCAATTTAATCAAAACGGCATTTTCCAAGAAACAAAATGCTCAGGGTGATGTGAAAGTTGCATAGTGGGTATGTGCCCCACCAAATTAGCAATTGAACAAAATAATGAGTTATGGTTCAAAAATCAATTTTGCCATTTGGCGGCCATTTTGGATTTTTCGATGGAGGCACCCTGGTTTTTCGCGCTTTTTTCATTTTTTCTTTTCACGACAGTGGGATCGTGGTGATTAAAGTCATCAAATGAGCCTAGCCTGTGTTCGAAGTTGATCTGAAACATTGACCTTCTAGTATAGCCCACCTCTACTGATAATGATAGTCTCTCACGCAGTAGCAATTTAAATAATCTGTGACACAGACTATAACTGTGGGAAATACTTGTCTGCAACGCCATATTCAGAACGTAGCTAGTGGGTGTGGGGGCGAAGGTGGCAGCATGCCCTCTCGTAAAAAATTGAGGGGAAAATCAGGAAGGAAAAGACCAAGTTTTATTATTCTCTTAATAGTAACTCATGCAAGAGGCAATGAAGTGAGGTAATGAAATCCAATCTGTCCAAAAGGGCATCACATTTTGTGATCCAAACTAAACCTCATCCCTGAACTTGTCTACAAAAGCATATCAATATTTGCAATTAGCTACAAGTAGATTCTTTTATCTGCTTATTCAATAAGGTCATTACATAGTGTAATGCCGCGCCGCTCAGGCGGCAAGCCCCTTGGTGGTGTCGCTGCTTGCTGGATTGAGCTCTTATAGTCAAGCGGCGCTATCGCCTGAATCCGTCATGGAAATACGTCATCGCGGCACCAGGCTCTAAAGTAATAACTCAAGTCAACTCAGTGCGATTTGCCGCTTTGGAAAAAGCGGCCGCGTCAGCGGCAGGGAGATCGATTTATCGGCCTGACGCTTTGCCGCTTGGGTCACCGCGAGCGATTCTGACATTCTTGCTAGTGCCGAAAATTGCATCATCCAGAGCGGCAACGTAAGCGGCAATACACTATGTACTTACCTTAATGCAAACAAATTTGGAACCTCAAATTGCTGTGTCCGAAATAATCAAAATAGAAAAATCCAGAAATTTCATCACAGAGGCCAGTATAACAAACTCATATCACAAAATGCAATGATCAGAATTCAACTGAACTTTGTTGCAAACCAACACAGCAAGTCCACTGTGTAAATCATGCTTTCCAAGCTTGGGGACTATGGTACTGAGTACTGTTTTATCATGTGAACTATTAATTTTAATTATAATAATAAAATAAAAAGATAAATCAGAGAAAAATTCCATCTACGGACCTCCTGAAGCTCTCCCCCCAAAAAATCGTATTCCAGGGAATATACTTCCCACCTGTATCGTCTGGAAGCTCAAGGATTGGGCGCGGCACTTCATACCTAACAAGAGTTGCTATTGTGGAGCTATTCTTCACACCCCAAAACTCCAGTGTCACATGTTGTCTTGCACTGAGGGTAACCATCAACAGGTGTCCCTTCATCCTCTTATATTAATATTGCACTCGGGGTTACTCTACTAATGATCTCATTTCTTGTTGCATTCAGAACCCACTCTATTTACAGATCATCTTCCTTTTCACATTCGCCATCGTCAAGTCTCTCATCACCCACTTTAACGTCTAATTCAAATTGGATCTCTTTTTTAGCACCCACTTCTTAGTTACAGTTACCGCCGTGTGCACTACTATCCGTTCCGCCCCCGATCCAACTTGCTGCTTTGGAAATTGGTACCCTTCCACCAAATCCACCCTCTGAGATAGTTAACATTGGCCTCATACTCTCTTGGCTCATTCTGGGGAAAAGACACACGTCAGAGGATCTTCAGGTTTGGGTTGGAGAAGAGGGAACAGGATCTTGGACAACATCCTGAAGACCCATGTGAGGAGTCCAATATCATCTTCCAGTAGGTTTGAGGGCAAATTGCCCCATCATCTTCTAGGGTGTCAATGTGGGATGGTAATCATACGTATGCATATAAAGTGGGGTGGGACATCAAGTTTGTCTCCTTTTGGCGGGATAATCTGAAAGAAAAGTCAGCATCTGGTTTTAAAAAAATTATACCTTTTTGTAAACATTTTATTATGATTAAAGTGACTGAAATTTGGTTGTTTTGAAGTTGTGTTAAAGGTCCCAGGAAATGAGGTGATAAACCTAGTCCAAATCTTTACGGGGCTTACATTCCAAATAAATCAGGGCCACAAAAAGAATTTACACTCCCAGTGAAATCATTAGTGAAACTATTGATTTTCAGTCAGTGCATGAATAAGATTCACACGTCACCTGGAGGTTCTATTCCGCTATGAAAAATCCATAGTCACTAATGAATCATCACCAACCCAAATATTGAATGCCGTTCGCCGGCCCCTCCTTGTAGAATTACACAAACCCATCAATTATATTTGCATTTCTCTGGGACCTTTAAGTTACATGATGTAAGTAATTAGTGGTGGGCTAGAAAATGATGTTAAGATCATTTTGTCCTCACTATTATTTGATGTAGCTTGAACCCCTGAGATATTGTTGACACCAATTTTGTCAAAATCGGCCCCAAAAATAGAAGATGCCAGCCAAAACGCCATTTAAGGGAGTGGGGCGTTTGAGGGGGGGATAAACAATGATAAATTTGTCATTTACTGGAATTATGTGCCATATTTAGCAACTTGTTAGGGGGAATTTTTTAGGGTTTTCGCCAGGGTCAAGGAATCCATTTTGATGATTGCGTCAGGTTTTTTATTTTTCGCTTTCATAAATTTAGCCATTTTACGTAAAATTTAGCCACGAGGGCGCTTGCCGACACGCCCTAACCCTACTGATTTTTAGATATTTTTCTAGTAGAAATTGAAGATAAGCCGTATTAAAGTATATTATAAATTTTTCAGCACATAGCTATTTTTTGTTTGGTCAGGGTGCCACATTTTATTAATTTGGCACTGTATTATGAAAATATAGGGTTCAAAAGTTCGTTGACCTAACACAACCCTATGGGCACAAAATTGTGTTGTGTAATGATGATTCCAATTAAATGGGCTCCACAGCGAAACCGTTTAGTTTAAAGAGCTTCAATTTTGCAGTAGGTACTATCAATTATTAACCTTTAGGATAAGTTTAAATGATTGCATCAGAAAGCGCGCCTACCTAATGGCAAAAGTGCCATCATAGTGAATTTGCCCAAAAATCGCCATTTTTACAAAAGCGGAAGCGGGTTAGAACTGACACTGCTTTGGACACATTACAAATGGTTTCTTTGACCTCAAATACATATGTTTAGCCACCAACATGGTTAAATGTCATGTATAATTTACAGTAATGACAAATTTACAATTTCCAGAAACCCCCCCTCAGACCCCCGCCCTTAAATGGCGTTTTGTGCGGCACCTTCTCATTTTTTGACCGATTTTGACAAAAATTGGTGTCAAAATGCATAGGGGATTAAGCTACATCAAATAAGAGGTAGGACAAAATTATCTGAAAATATCATCATTTTCTCCCCCTGTATGCCACCTCCAATGTAATTACTTTACTAAGGTTCAACCAATAATAGTATCGGATATATCGTTATCGGCGCCGAATTACCAATATCGTAAAATATCGGACGGCATAAAAAAAGAGGTTTTCCTACGATATTGAGAGAAAACCAAAACGTCAGCAGCAGTCTCTTTTGAGCTGAAATTGATGTTGTGGTTTCTTTTAATCCAATCTAAGAATAGTCATTTTTTAAAAATGACAACAAGAAGAGGAAAATATCCTAATGCATACATACGTCCAATCAGAATGTCAAAGAACATGTGACAATGTTACTTTGTTAGAATAACCACATACCAGCTAATAACAAAAAGAAAAGCCAAATAGCTGTTAAAAAAATTACAGTACAGATACTTCTTTGTAGTCTTTATAATTTCCTGGATCAACCCTCTAGTAACCATTGCATTCAACCATGTGAAATTATAGGGTTGATTCAAAGAAATTATAAAACTAAAATAATAATATGGTTACTGTTCACCAAAGATTAAAATAGCTTTCTTCAGGTACCGTACCAAATCTTGACCACTTACGGTAAAATTTGGGGTTATGCTGACGAGGCTATAAGCCCTTTCGCAATTTCAGATTTCAAGATGCATTGTGGGTATGTATCCGACAATCTTTTTGGAGATAAACAAACGAGGCTACTGCATAATTTCAAGGTGGTGTGAACTTTTGCCGTTTTCACATAAAGGTCTCTTACTTGGGTTTTATGAACTATGCGGTCTCAATTTCTTCATGACCAGGTTCCACTCTCAAAACAGTTGAATATGACATTATTAACACACATGAAAAAGACAACCGTTTAAAAACCCGAGTTTGAGTAATTTTGTGAAATGAAAACGTCAAAGTCACCAATTGAATTGTAACGTAGCCTCGGGTTTGTTATCTCGTCAACAAAAATTGTAGGATATTACCCACAATGAATCTTGAATTGAAATTGCACAAGGGCTATCAGCGATCAGACCATGGACCCTTAAACCAAGTACATTTGGGGGTGTTCGGTTACTCAGTCTAAAACAAGTTCACATTTTTCTAGTATTTTGTAGTCTTTTTTAAGTTATAAACAGGCATTGCCACCACATCTGGGGTTAGATATTTTTTGAGCCTCAGGAATTTAAATGAATGATCAGTTAGAAGTAGCGTTTCAGAACGATATTTGTGTGTTTTTTCATTTTTTAGGTCAACTGATTTGTCTGACCAAATTTCAGTTCCAAAAAATAACTAAAATTAAAAATTTAAAGGGGCATTTGTGTGATCCACCAGCCTTATCCGGGCCCAGCCCATCAATTAACCTTACAAAATTAGATTTTATGGATCTAAACCACTGTCCAAAGTATAGGCTAATTAGTATCATGTGTGGCCCTATCCAATGTGCAAATTCGCCACTACGTTACTCAAATAGCACCAATACAGTGGCCTAGCGGAACGGTTGGTACAAAACATTTTCCCATATTCAGACTAACTGAATTTTATTCCTTTTTCTTGATGATATGAATCAAGGGACTAGGGATCATGAATGCACTTTAAATTGTCAGATGATACTTTGAAGATGAACTCTCCACCCCTTTGTAGAGTCCATCTGATGGAGTGACTGTTACTGTGATGCGGAAGGTCATCCTCCCAATCAGTCACCGTCACCTGACTGCCAGACATACCACTGACATTCTTCAACAGCTGGGAAATCTTTGGCATTTCTCTCTCCTTCTTGTGATGGCCATCTTGCTGTACCCTTTCCTCTCTCTCAGCAGAACAAAAGGGGAACGCCCTCTTGGTTTGATTTGAATTTGGGAACTAGGTCTTGGGACACTTTAAACTTTTTGCCTAGCCAAGCTAAGCTTTGATCGGTGCTACCTTGGGATCATATGAAGTATTGATTATTTGCTAATGCCACGTCATGTGGACAATTCGCAGATATTAATATCAAACCAACCTGTGGCTAATTTAGTTTCATGTTATTGTGGCTTCAACCTTCGTCAGCTCCATGGTTCTTTCCTGATGACTCTGATGATCACATCCATTCTGCGATTTTTAATTTCATCATCATCATTCAAGTTTCACTCAGTTGTCAATGGGCAGCCAATCATGACATAGCCATGTCATCGTCATTGCGGATTAGACTTTGATTCCTCCTAAATACTCTTGGAGAGTTTTAACTTGTGGAAGTTGTTTATTCCATAGCAACGTTACTGACAGTGGTTGTGAAATTACAATCAACTAACTACCCGCCTTTTTTTGATTTATATACAAGATGGAATTGCCTCACGATTGCCACAACACGATGTTGTTTTGTTTTTCGGGAAATAAATTAATACATGACTCAATCTTCCCTTCAAAATAGCTCGAGCAAAAGAGCTACATTTGCTAAATACAACAGAACTTTGATGCTTTATAAGTTTATCAATAAATAGTCTTCGACTTTGCTACAAAATTGTACACTATATAAACTTAGTCTATTTATGTAAATGTCAAATTTAAAGAATATTTTTAAAACATGGATATAGATCCTCTTGTGGAAACAACCAACGCATTTCCCGCTTCGTAGATAGCCTCATAGTACAAGACCAAGTTCCTCTATGTAATTCTTTTAAAAGTTATGAACTGCGGGAAACAACACAAGAATGAGATTGTTTTAACTACGGGCTGTCTGTAGTCCGCCATTGCAAAAAGAAACAAAGAAGGTTGGTAAGATAATTGAATGTTTTCGTGCTAAATAACTCTAAGTGGGGGAAGATCAATTTTATGCTTATGTGTTCTTTGAAGACTCTGAATGTTTAATTGTTTATCTTCTTGAGATGCTAAATTATTTGGTTGTTTTAAACTGTTAGGGATTAGCAGGCGATTACTTTGCTATAATCGCCGTCAATAATTTTGAAACAATGTCAGCACATCCGCGCGTCTGTGAAATGCGTCATTGGATTCCCGTTGTCAATCGTAGGCGGAATCAGGCCAACCCACCCGCCGAGGGTGGCGTCCTTACCTCATTCCCGGTGAAAATGGGGGATGAATTTATTATTCTGCCACCACTTAAAATTCGCACCTTTAACATGCGGTTTATAATTCCGTTAACTTTGCCAAATTCGTAAGCCTGTGGCAGATAATAAATTCTTTCCTTCTTTCCAAAATTGGCAGCAGAACGACAAGAACCCCGTTAAGACAGCCGGCAACTATTTCGAAAATTCCAGAGTGTAACTTTTCATATTTCACATTGAAAGTTTTTGTTAGTATTATCATTAAAAACTGCTGTAATATGTAGTGTAATAACATTATCTAACACAGAGAGACTTGCCACTGGTCGATCCGAGGTTTTCTAGTCAAAATTTGGAGGGTTGAAAGTGACTCGATTTCTTGTCGAAGACGATGGCCGAAAAATTACTAGACTTTGCATTGAATCGCCAGTTTTAATTCTCGAATGGTGAAATTACGTACGAGACGAATGGTATTCGAATGGTATTCCAAAAGGTAACATATAATTTCTACATTATATTGTTCATTATCTTCTTTCAAGCATCTAACTGGTCATCACAACTTTTTTTGTTGTCTTCCCATGTCGATGTGTCGCTTACGGTTGTTTAAATAAAATGGACTCGGTGCTTACCCTCTTGTGAAATTTCTGGCAACCGG